>BJCM01211522.1:0-12802 GCA_018326385.1 Flaveria bidentis
TGGTCCATAAGCATGATGTATTCATGCGTATGGTCCATAAGTATGGTCCATTAGCATGAAGACTCATCCGACTAGGTTGAACACATTTCTCAATCATTATTGACTAAGAACTATGTACAATAACTTCAAACCTATATAATAAGTTCATACATATGAATTATACTCAACACAATTATAATATGAAATAGATAAACTTTAATAAGTAACAACCACCTATTATATATCATTGAATCAATTCATTACATATGTGTAAGACATGAAAGACTTTTATATTACAGCTCATAAACTAGAAACATGATGTTTCTACAAACTCCCCCTTGGTCCTAGTTTATTCTATTGTCTAACACTTTTTATATGTTCTTCGAATGTCTTGTACTTCTCCTCTTTTGTAACTCCTGCATGTATTTCAAAGGCAAAGCAGAGTCGTATGACGTATTGAAACTAGAGAGCTTGAACAATATCCTGCGTGTAATAGAACAGTGGCCACTTGTATAATGTGTAGACATCTTCAGCTGACAAGTTTGTAAGCCACATTGGGTCTAATACCCTGAGAGTCTATATTTTTCCTTCTCTATTTAGAACTATGACCGTTTCACCCGTCCCCTAATGATAATACCACCATTTGAAGTGTGGAGTGAAGTCCTGAGGCATTTCCCATAAGGGAATCTTTGACATTGTACGCGGAGGACTCCACTTCAACAACTTTAGGTCTTTCAGATCTAGGATCCACTTTAGACTTTCGGATGTACCTCTTTGGTTGTTGAGGTCTAAAGTTTACCCACCTGGTGCGGTATTCCTTCTTTGATGCAGCCTCAAACCAACCTGAACTCTTTCTTGGATTAGAATACAACAGATCTAAGCATCCCCTTTTCTCTGTTTACAGCATATATGTCAAAATCTTCAAAATCAGCCCATGCTATAATCTTGCCAGACACTTTCTGATGTCGTTTGAATCTATAAAGATTTGTGTAGGCATTCTGCTTTTGGGGGGGCGCACTGGGCTTTCATCTCTACAAAACAAGTTGCCCATTCAGCTTTCTTGATATTAATGTTTGCGTCTGTGCTTTCTTCTTTCTCTTTTTCTTTTTCTACTTCTTCGAACTTCTCAAAAGTACCACTTTCAAATGTTTCACCCAAGTTAGGGATAACATGTCCTTCTAGATTAGTGTACTGTGGATAATAATCAGCAATGACATCTTCTATCTCGATTTCGTCTACATCGTTCAGCTCATCGTCACTTGCCACATCAACGGTAGGAGGATCTTTAACCAGCTTATCAGGATTTAGCCTGAATATTTCAGCAAGCAGTTCATCCGTTAGGTCGTGTATGATCTCTCCCTTCTCTGGAGTGTAGCTCACAGATCTTCTAACTATTCCTTGCAAGTCAAGAATCATGGTTAATTGAGTCTTGACCTGCTGAAGGGGTTGGACATCAAATTCATTTGTCTATTGAGATTCATCTGTTTGATTAAACATTAAGCATATCACACATAAGTCATTATATAGATCATTAGAACATAAACAAACATAAATGATAAATAACTACATTAATGCAATCTATAATTCAAGTACAAAAGTTTTAAATACAAAGACAACTAATCATTACTTTTGTCTTGATCCTTTTGTTCTTCTACTAGAAGAGCTGCGGATGAGGCTCCTTGATCTTGGCTTCGTTTGGTAGGCCTCTCTTAAGCTTGAGGAAAGGCTGATGCAGCAGCATCACCTTCCTGATCAGCATTGTCCTCTCTATCTTTCCCACTTGGTCCTCCTTCACCAACCTCCTCCTCAGAGTCATCTTCATCCTCATCATTATCATCATCATCATCATCATCACCATCATCACCATCCTTGATCTTTAATGGCTCAGACTTTGATCCTTTGAGCTTTAGGAGTATCCTCTTGTTCTTCTTCTCAATCTCATTAATACTCTTTATCGACGCCAACACCAACTCATTTTGACTTGTAAGGGCATGGTGGGCTCGACCTAATACCCTCTCATACTGAGCACTCTTCTCGCTCAGATGCATTATCTGCTTAGCTTGGGCTGCATTTACCTCCATCATCTTGTTTAGCTAAGTGGCTCTCAGCTCATCAGTGGCAAACAGCCTTAGCACAATGCTGTTGAGGTTAGCAAGTTGTTCTTCTAACTCGATGTGGGGTAGAGTGGGTCCTATTGTGAATGTAGAGTGGGTGGAGGGACCTGTTTGGTGGCTGGTGGTGGTAGTAGGGGATGTGGTGAATATGGGAGGTGGAGTATGAATAGGATGTGGTGGAATGGTTATGGTAGTAGTGGTGGCTAGAGTGATGGTGGCAGTGGGAGAAGTGGTGGTGGTAGTTGTGGTTGGAGTAGTGGTATTGGTGGTTGCTGCAGTGGTGGGTGTGATTGGAGTAGTTGTAGGAGAACCGATCAAAGTAAATCTTGGCCTCTTGCTCTTCATCCTGTAAGGTTGTGCCATCCTCTTCTTCCTGGAGCCCTTTGCCATAGGCGCTCCCCTAGGTTGCTAGGTTGGTCAAGGGTGTAAGAAGGATCAGTGACTTAAGTAGCCTCACCCCTTGACTCGGCCTGCCATCCACCAACTGCCTTGATCCCTCTGTCAGTGGCCACAACCCGGCTCCTGACCATCCGTACCAGAGGCTCATCATCTGACTCTTTTTCTTTATCTATAAGAAAGCCTGGGTGGATAGCAGCCTACTCAGATCCACCTAGAACAGAAGAAGTAGTAGGTGGAGGTGGTGAAGATATAGTAGAAGTATCGGTGGCCCGTGAAGAACTGGGACCTGCATCTCTCCCACCATGACCGTCATCATGGTCATCATCGTTGTCATCGTCATCGGCTGTGACTACCATGATGGGCTCAGTATCAGAATCACTGGCATCGTGATACCACTTCTTACGAGAAGGCGCCACGTAATCCTCATAGGCCAAGTGCCCAAACAGTCTCCTGACAGGGGGCTTCAACTGCTTCCCCCTGTAAACATTCATCCTTCCCAATGTTGTATTGTCCATGACCTCCAGAAAAAAAAAACATCATCCCTTTCCTTTGGTAGAAAGGAAGCTTCTCATCTATAATTAGCTGTAGAAACTGTGGGTAGATGCAGAATCCTTCCTTGCCCTTGGCTTCAAGGTTTTCTATCAGATATGAGAAGAGCATACGGGAGAAACTGAATGGGTGATTCACTACTAGTGCAACATATCCATTCTGGATTTGGTCAGACATCTCATCAAATTCTCCACGCCTGGAGGCTATGCACTTGAGGATCACATGTGCCAAATACTTGAACTAAGGGCACATGTTGCTCTTGTTCAGTACGTCGGCATTGATGTCACCAGCGTACTTGATCCATAGAAAGCATCCCCGGACCGTTAGGGGATGTAGCTTAGTTGGGTAGGCTCCGTCCTCACCCAGATCTAAGACCCGCCTCAGATCATCCTCAATAATCTCGATCTCTTGTCCAAAGATGGAGCTCCATATACGGTGTGGCTCAACGGATCTGTCAACCCTGGCGTTTTCCCAGAAGGCCTGTTGTATGGATCTATAGGGTGTGCATGGGACATAGATGGCCTTGAAGATCCTTGATCTGTGCAGAAAGGCAATAATCCTTATGAACATAGAAGCATTCCTGGATGTAGAATCAAGGTGTGCACAGAAGTTGTGCTTGGTGCTCATAGTCCACCTATCATCCATGTTGCTGCAACACAGGAGATATTAGATATATGCATCGTAGAAGACAGTTGAAACTTAAACTGTTTTTGATCAATCTGGTTCAATCGTACGATTGAACCATATGATTGAGTTCAGTCATGCGATTGAGCATGCGGCTGAGTTCAGTCGTGCGATTGAGTTTGTGACTGAACTTAGTCATACGGTAGGCTATGCAGTTGAGTCAGTCGTGCTACTGAGTCACCGATTGATTCATTCGTGCGATTGAATCGTGCGCCTGGCTCAATCGTGCCACTGAGGTTCATACGAAGTGTCCATTTGCATATTGCTCTATTCAACACTCTAACCTTGAATCAAGGTCAAAACATTGGATTAGACTTTGTGTTTAGACTCATTTGACTCGTAGGGACTCTAAATAGCACCTAATGTCGTTAAAATCAACGATTATGTCCATTTAAGTGATCTATTTAGATTAGTTATTCTCATTTCTTGATTTTAACTAAATTGGTTCTTAGGGTTCGAATAAACCGGTCATTAGGGTCGATTTCAGTCTCAAAGTACCTGTAGATGAGTAGAACAGACGTTAGTATCACAAGTCAGTGAGTAATAAAGGCAATAGAAAATAGGGCAGAGTGTTTGCGTATGAGAGGGTTTTGAATGCTGTGAAGGATGGTAAGGAAGGTGACCGAATAACCCTTCTATTTATATTGTTTTAAAGTACAGTCGTGCCACTGGACCCATACTCATGCTTCAGTCGTGCAACTGAACCCATACTCATGCTTTAGTCGTGCGACTAACTCATACTCCTTCATCCATTCATACGATTGGCTCAATCTTATGGTCCAATCGCATGGATGTCTCATACTCATGGTCCAGTCGTGTTACTTGTTCATAGTTATGGTCCATTTGTGTGACTAGCTCATACTTATGGTCTAGTCGTGTGACTAGCTCATACTTAATGTCTAGTCGTGTGACTTGCTTATACTTATGGTCACGTAGTGTGACTGGCTCATACTTATGGTCCAATCGTGTGACTGGCTCAAACTTATGGTCTAGTCGTGTGATTGGTCCATACTTATGATCCAATCGTGCGACTGGTTCATAGTTATGAGTTTGTCCTCACACACTTTCAAACACTTAAAATTTTACCTTTTGATATTGAACATTATGACCGATGAATATCTCAGACATGACCTTTTTAATTTAAAACCGTTTGATCACCACAGACGTGATCCTTTTACTTTTTAAGCGGATTGATACCACTTGTCAGGATCGTGTACGTACGGAATACTAACTGATAATGCGTGAAACCAGATCAAATAGTACGGAATCCTATTTGATTGACGATCCAATCAGTGAGAACGTTAAACCGATCGATATAAGAATAAACTAAACGTTAAGAACGAGTAGAAATCGATGAAGAACGGACTTTGAAGTTGGATTGGATTTCTTGGATGTGACTCATTTTAATTTAACATTGATTTTGGTCACTTTAGACGTGACCCCTTTTTGAGTAAGTGATTCGTAGATTAAGTCTAGTGGTAGAGTCCAACATCTATGTAACAAAAGACTAGAAAATAAAATTTGAAAACAACTTGAAGTTTAAGACAGAACGTGACATATTTTTGTATTTTTTGATTTGAGATGGAATTAAACCTATTAGAGTACATCTAACTTATTTACTTCCTGAGCAGATCAACTTCAAGTTAATTTGATCATTTCTGGAACACTTCATTATGGAATCATACAGGTATATCAGAATCATTTGGGACCTTTTAATAAAACATTTTGATGCTAGATTCTTGTTTTCATCGAGAGTCAATAGCAATTTTAGAAAATCATACTAGAGCTATAAGATACACATAATGATTTTAACTGTCAAGAATTGCAGCTCATAATGATTGTCAGTATATTTGTTCACTTAAATCCATAAACAAATTTGTCACTCACATTGGTGATGAGTTAAGGTTTAATTATTTCAACTAGCATTTGTGGATCCCACACTTATATGGTAATCAACATTCCTTAGGATATTTTTGAGCGGTCTATGGGTATATTTCAAGAAGAGACTATTCTAAGGGCTTTCAAAGAGATGCCAAGCCTCAGGTCAGTGCCATCGCACAACAGAGAGGCGCAAACAACAATGAATTCAAGAATATTTAGGTTATGCTTATCCTCAGGTCAGTGCCACCACACAGCAGAGAGGCACACAACCTATCTTCTTGTTAGAGCAATTACTTTTCTTTTGCACATAACACACCAACAACATAAGTTATTAGCTTGAGTGCATGTAGCATTTTTTCCATGTGCTTTGCTTATTTTTATAGTCATCCACACACATTTGTGGCATTTATTTTGCTCATCACCACTTTTTGGAAATGCGTTAATTGTGTTAACCAAAGATAAAATGGGAACCCACAACAAGTTGAACAACTTATTTTGAATTTAAACCACAAATGAGGTCTACTCATCTATTGTTGAATGTACTGACACATCATATAATGAACGAGCAACCTCTAGGTCTACTTTCTCTATGTTACCTCAGTAGCAGACTAATTTTACTATCACTTTTCCTTTTATTTTGCTTAGACTTCTCAGACTTATACTTTGAATTTTGCAGCTTAATTATTTAAACTCTTTTAAAGTCTTAAACAATTTGTTCCCTATGTACTATCATTTTTATAAACGTTGAATCAGAATCACAGATACCTCCTCGTTTTTTAAGTAAATAAATACTATACTAATTTAATACTAAATATACTATTCTCCGCTTAAAATTCTAAAACCTAAAATATTATTCTGCTTTTAAAATTTTAATATACAGGAAAATAAATAAAAGAAAAGAAAAAAATAAAAACATGTCGGACTATGCACTTTCTTCTTGAAGAATCACATCACTTTTATTTTTCACGCCATTAACCTCTAAAAGATATAAAAACCTCGGTTTATCAAATGCTTTTGTGTAGAGGTTGGCACTTTGAAAATCCGTATTAATTTTAACAACATCGATTAATTGCTTTTCAAAACCGTCATGTATAAAGTGATATTTAATACCAATGTGTTTTGTTTTAGGGTGTTGGACTGGATTTTTGGTGACAACAATAGTAGTAGAAATATCAACAAAAATAGGGATGTTAGAAAATTGCAAACCGTAGTCGCACATTTGCTATTGAATCCATATGATTTGTGAACAGCAACTTGCAGCAGCAACGTATTCAGCTTCACAAGTTGACAGAGGAACTGATGTCTGCTTCTTACACTGCGAGATGACTAACCGTCTACCAAAGAACTGAGAACCCGCAGATGTTGACTTGTAATTCATCTTGCAACCACCATAGTCCGAGTCACTATACGCCGTAAGCCTAAAGTCATCATCATGAGGATACCACAACCTGACTGTTGGAGTACGCTTCAGATATCTAAAAATTCATTTAACTCCGATAAGATGATTTACTTTTGGTTTGGCCTGATATCTTGAACATAGACACGTGGTGTACATAATATCAGGACGAGAGGTTGTGAGATACATAAGGGATCCGATCATTCCTCTATACATAGTAGCATTAACCAGATCACTATTTTCATCGGGTGCCATGTCATGGTTCGTGTCAAGTGGAGTTCTAGAAATAGAAGCGTTCTCTATGTCGAACCGAATTAGGATATCACCTACATATTTGGACTTATGCAGGAAGATTCCTTTTGGTGTCTGATCCACCTGTAATCCGAGAAAGAACTTCATCTCCCCTATAGCACTCATCTCAAACTCTTCTTTCATTACAAATTCAAATTCTTTACATAATTCTTCATTCTTGGAACCGAAGATTATGTTGACCACATATATCTATACCAGCAGCAAATCACCGTCTTTTTCTTTGATGGATAACGTGTAGTCAATCACCCCTCTGTGAAAGCCATGTTTCACCACATGAGTTGAGAGTTTCTCATACCAAGCTCTATGAGCTTGATGAAGCCCGTAGAGAGCCTTGTCCAGTTTGTAAGCTCTATCCCGATGATAAGGATCCTAAAATCCTTCGGGTTAACTATAAGGCCCCATTCCCGGGATGCTTACAGCTGGCTAATCATCGCTCATAAAACATATAATTATATTAACTTGAAATAAATGTTACAGTGGAAACATTAAAAACAACATTTTCATTAAAAATGCTTTTGCAAAATAATTCCACATTCATTACACAATTTCATTTGTTCGCATTACAATACAAAAACATTAAACAAAAGAATGCCATCCAAAATGCCAAGTAGCTGCCCCGCATCATCCTCAGCAATGCTCACCTGCCAACTGGAAAATGCATAAAAAGTCAGCGTTGCTGAGTGAGTTCTAGTTTTATAATAAAACATACTTTATCTTTTGTTTAAACCATTCTTTACAATCGTACATGAGGATGCACTATACATACACATAGATAATATCATTATTATATTCCTTTACTGTTTATCACATTCTTTCTTTAACTCTTTCTTTCTTTATCGCATTCTTTATCACTATCTGGATCAGTGTCATCAGCTATGCCCCAAACAAATAGGGTACTGGGCTGAAGTTCATAATTGACTTCCATACCGTACATAGCCTGGCACGAGTACCGGGGTAAGTGACAAAGATCCCAACTGTATACTACACCCCTAACATTATGCATAAATCGGGTATTGGGCCGAAGATCATAAATAACTTCCATATCGAACATAGCCTGGCACCAACATCAAGGTGAGTGATCACTATAAACCAACTGTTTACTACACCCCCAACATTATGCATAAATCGGGTACTGGGCCAAAGATCATAAATGACTTCCATACCGCACATAGCCTGGCACCAGCACTGAGGAGAGTAAACACTATAAACTATGTACCAAACCTTTGGTCAGTCACAAAGACTGGAACCCCTGCGTGTATCCTTAAGGGTTAGCTTTACCATACACAATTGAGCTTACAACATTTTAGAGTCATGTACCTCTGTACATATTGCTTCCAAGCCTAACTCTCTCTATACTTTCCTTTTTCATTAATGCATGCATTTATTCAATACGTTCCTCTTTTCATTATCTTCCACATTATGTTACATAATACTTTATCATTTCTTTCATTAACATTCAACACAAAGCCACGGGAATATAAACATACATAATTAGGAACATTAACATAATTATGCAAATCATCATACATATCAACATGCATAACATCATACACAATATCATCATCATCATACATCATACATCTTCATACATGCCCATCATATCATCAATGACCCCAAAAAGTCAACATACATAGCCCCCGGGAACCTCCTAAGTGAAAGCCTACATCTACCCATTTCTCTGAAATCAGAAAAATATAAACTGTCTTCATCCACATTAGTATGTTGTTGATCCACATTAACTTGTTATTCATCTGCATTAGTATGTTGTTCATTCGCATTAACTTGTTGTTCATCCGCATTAACATGTTTTTCATCCATATTAACTTGTTGTTCATCCGCATTTCCTCTTACTCATCTGCATTTCCTTTTTACTCATCTACATTTCCTCTTACTCATCCACATTTCCTTTTTACTCATCTGCATTTCCTCTTACTCATCCGCATTTCCTTTTTACTCATCCGCATTTTCTTTTACTCATCCACATTTCTTTTTTACTCATCCACATTTCCTTTTACTCATCCACATTTCCTTTTACTCATTCGCATTGACTCTTACTCATCCGCATTGACTCTTACTCATCCGCATTGACTCTTACTCATCCGCATTGACTCTTACTCATCCGCATTGACTCCTACTCATCCAGATTGACCTTACTCATCCACATTGACTCTTACTCATCCGCATTTGTCAATGCGGAAGAACAATCAGTTCTCCCCCAGTAGACTCTTCATTCGCATTGACTCTTACTCATCCGCATTGACTCTTACTTATCCGCATTGACTCTTACTCATCCGCATTGACTCTTACTCGTCCGTTTTTCCTCTTCCTCATCTGCATTTGTCAATGCAGAAGAACAATCAGTTCTCCCCTAGTAGACTCTTCATCCGCATTGACTTTAGTCGCATGGCCATCTAGGCGCATGAGAACATTTCAGGCACATGCGCCCTATTTGGGTGCATGAGGTTTTGGGCGTATGGGAACATTTAGGAAAATTCTAAAACTTAGGCGCATAAGCCCTATTTGGGAGCATGAGCAGCCTCATTTGCACCTAAACATTAGATTTCAGTCCCCAAACATCACCTATCATGTTCTAAGCTTAAATCTTACATTCTAAGCCATAGAAACACAACCATAACATCATAAAACCCATATATAGCCCAAAATCAAACCCCACCCGCATCATACACACATAAACACATACGGGTGAAAAACCCATTTTTAAAAAAGGTTCATACATGCATTTCCAGCAACAAAATCAGTTAAAAAATATAAAAGAGGGGTCCTAGAACTCACCTTAGCAGCCTCTTGGGTAAGACTTTTTTCAAAACCCGTTTGCTACAAGTTCACCTAGAAACCCACTTGAAAAACACACCCAAATACACAAAAACACACATAAGCATACAACTGAGGATGAAACCAGTTAAGAACAACATAAATACACGAATTCTTACCTTGAATTCAGATCTTTCTTGTTCTTCTTCAAAACCCGAACACTCTACACTTTCTCTCTCTAGAATCCGTAAGCAAAAAGGTGATATGCAAGAGTGGGCGGCCATCACCTTTTACATCCACTTTTTCAAACATTTTGTCCTTTTGACACTTTTTACCCCTTAACTTGGGTAATATATCTATTCGTTCTTTTTCTTCACTTTATTCTTTTGTTTGAGTCTTCAAAAAAATAACCGGGTGATACATTGACTAACGTAGACTATCTTAAGATTTCACTATGAAGGAATTCACTTTTTACATCTATTTGATAGACTTTAATCTTCATGTAGGATGCATAGGCTAGAAAGATATACAGATTGCTTCCATCCGAGCCACAGGTGCAAACACTTCATTTAGTCAATGCCTTCGACTTGTCTAAACCCTTGAACAACAAGTCGAGCATTGTTTCTGATTATGACCCATTTGTCATCTTTCTTACATTTCAAGACCCATTTAGTGCCAATCTCCTTAGCACCTTTTGGTATGTCCACAAGGGTCCATACTCCTAACTTTTTGAACTGTAAGAGTTCTTCTTGCATAGCACTGACCCATGGCGCATCGATTAAGGCTTCACTTACATATTTTGGCTCAAATTGAGACACAAAACATCAATAAGCACCATCGTGAAGATAGCCTTTTTCTATGATTGTGACATAATCAGCCGAGTATAGCTGATTTCTTGTTTGTACTCCTGATCAAACATCTCCAATGATGTTGTCCAAGGGATGATAAACATTTATCCGGGATCTAGGAGTGGTGGGAACAACTACCTCATTATCCAGATTATGAAATCCAGGTTCAGTATCTAAAGTTGTTGGAGTATGAGGTTCCAATGTGTCAGAGGCATCAGGATGTGATGCTTGTGTACTTTCATTAGTGGGACCATGTTCCTCCTGTTCCACATTTGCGGTCTCAACTACTTCATCATCAGAAGATGAGTCGCTTACATCAAGTGCTACCCCTAAAGGATTAGACGAATCAACTAGTGGAACCAATGCTGTCGATTCTTGTGGTGGTATGTTCAGAGCATTGTACATCATTCTTGTTGATAACTCATCATCAGGAAGAGAGGTAGGGAGGTTGAAGGAATTAAAGAATCCATCATAATCGAAGAAAAATAATGGTCCTTTTCCAGTAGGGGGTGGTGTATCTTTGAACATCAACGTTGCACCACACTTCTACCTGACTCGTTGAGATGTTATAAACTCTTTTGTCTGGTATGTTGTACCCGAGAAAGATACCTTTTTCTACCTTCTCACTAAACTTTCATGTCTGAGTTTTCTTCACCAGCATGCATGGTGCGCCAAACGGTTCTAGATACTCCAGGTTGGGTTTACGTCGCTGGAGCAGTTCATAACATGTTTTCCCATGTTGTTTGACCACTAAGACTCAATTGAGTATGAAAAAGCATTAGCCACTGTCTTATTCCTGAATTGAATCGGCAGTTTCGAGTCAGCTAGCATTGTCCTGGTAGTTTCTATCAAGCTCTGATTTTTCCTTTCAGCAACGCCATTCATTTGTGGAGTGTAGGCAGAGGTAAATTGATGTACAATTCCTCTCTCTCTACAGTATGCCTCCATCCATTGATTCTTGAACTCGGTTCCATTGTCTGATCGAATCTGCCTTACTTTCAGCTTGTAGAGTGATTCCAAAGTAGTAACTAGATATTTGAATGATTCAAAAGTTTTTGATTTAGAAATCAAAAACATCACCCAAGAGAACCTTGAGTAATCATCCTTTACTACAAAGCAATACAGATCTCCAGCAATGCTCTTTGTACTGACAGGGCCAAAGAGATCAATGTGTAGAAGCTCAAGAGGAAGATCAATTGAATGAACTTTCTTTGCCTTGTGAGCCTTCTTGGTCTGTTTACCTTTCTTGCAGGTTGTGCAAATTGATGTAGGCAGAGGTAAATTGATGTACAATTCCTCTCTCTCTCTACAGTATGCCTCCATCCACTGATTCTTGAACTCAGTTCTATTGTCTGATCGAATCTTCCTTACTTTCATCTTGTAGAGTGATTCCAAAGTAGTAACTAGATGTTTGAATGATTCAAAAGTTTCTAATTTGGCACTCAGAAACATCACCCAAGAGAACCTTGAGTAATCATCCATTACTATAAAGCCATATAGATCTCCAGCAATGCTCTTTGTACTAACAGGGCCAAAGAGATCCATGTGCAGAAGCTCAAGAGGAAGATCAATCGAATGAACTTTCTTTGCCATGTGAGCCTTCTTGGTATGTTTCCCTTTCTTGCAAGCTACGCAAAAATCTAAAAGTTAGAAGTTCTTCACAGTTACTCAATTCACTAAATCATTTTGGACTAAATGATTCATCTTCCTTGGATTGAATCCCTCTCAGTTGCCTTTGACAAGAAGCATTGAACCGTGTGATCAGTTGTGGAGGCTTTTGATAGATCCAAGACATACAAATCATTATATCTTGAAGCTGACATAAGAACTTTATCCTCCTCAATCACATAGTCCTTCTTCAACATGTA
>BJCM01211532.1:0-24027 GCA_018326385.1 Flaveria bidentis
CCTTGCATATTGAAATCCAGAAATCAGGATCTACACATGTGATGTAATTTCTAAACCTTATTCTCCACTATTTAAACTCAGATTTGTGTTTAAGCATAGGAGGTTTAGGTGTATGTCCAAGTTCAGAGTAACTGTTAGAATCCATTTTAACTTTTGTAAATATGGATTTAGTTGATTTTAAGATTGATTATATTTGATGAGTCCAACTTGTTCAAGCAGTTCTTTCGAGGTTCAGAATGAGTTCTGTAATGATTTTCTTGCTGTTTGACAGGAGTATTCTTGCTGTTTACTAAGTAGAGATGATGATATCCACTACTAGCAACTTGATTACCAGATCAATCGAGTTCTATTCAGTCTATGCACAGATCTGAAAGAGAACCGAGAGCCAAAGCTCTGACACCAATTGACTGGGTTGAGTAAGATTGATATTCTTACTATGAATCGAATATGATAATCAAGTCAATGATTGAATGGCTGAAACAAACAATCAATGAACATTCAATGCAATAATAATACTCATAAATGCTTTTGTATATTTTATTTATCAAAGTTGATTTACAGAGAATAATACAACGAAAATTCTCTATCTATCAGCTGTCACCTCAGTACGAGGTTAACTATTCTATTTGTAGGCAGACAAGATGCCTTTACAAAATGACTAAACTACTCCTGAACTATTACATCAGAAACTAGTCTAAGTCTTTATCCGTATCTATGCTTGTTCATCAACATTAACAAATGTGGATGAGATAATCTTGATCAGCATTTCTTCACTTGATCATCCGCATTAGTATGTTGGTCATCCGTATTTGTTGATACGGATGAACCAATACTTATGCGCATTTGTCCGGTCATCCGCATTACTCAATGCAGATGAGAAAAGTCTTGTCGGCATCTTCTTTTGGTCTTCCGCTTTAGTCATTGCGGAAGAGTAACTACTTCAGCATTAGTATTATGTCTTCCACATTAGTCAATGCGGAGGAGTAAACTGTTGTCCGCATCAGTGTTATGTCTTCCGCATTAACAAATGCGGAAGATAACACTTGTTCTTTTCCTTAGCAGATTTTCATCTGCATTTCTTTTTGGACATGTGGGATTCCAGCTGAGCAATCATCAATTCACCTATTTAGTTGGCATGTATTATCCTTTCAAGGTGCAACAAAAAATTGACCATGTTATGCAGCGTAGTCACTTGAGATTCAAGATGACTAACCTTGGAGACTAGGTAGGTACATGTTTTTGACAATTTTTGCACTTTTAGCCTCAGATTCCCCTCACCGTCATCTGAAGAATCATGGGGGGATGAGAGAACTAGATCAAAGTCTTCTCTCTCACAACCAGCATGGAGTTCTTGGCTGTTGCTTTTCCACTACTCATTGACAACTTCAGTTGAACTGTCAATGGGCTGAGTTGCCATGGTTAAGATCTGAATGATATAATCACTTGCTGAAGTGAGAGCCTCATCCATATGGATTTCCATAACAGGTTCAGAAGGATTCACCTTAGTAATAGGTGACTGATTTGGGCTAGACATAGGTGAATCCAGAGTACTCATCTATCTTATAGTAGGGGAGGAGTATAGAGACTCATGTTACTTACTATAACCTAAGTATTCATCAGTATAAAAGTCAAGGTTGGGAATTGGGTGGTTAAAGTCTAAATGCTGGGGATGGTAACTATCCCTTGAAGGTTGTTCACCTGAGTATTAAGACTCGGAGTGAAGGCTTAAGGCTGTTGGGGTTGTGAGCTCATCAGACTGAGCATGAGGAATGTCAGCAATGATCCTTGAAGTGATGGGAGTGGTTTGCTCCTCAGGAGAAGTGGAAGCTCTAGTATCTACTTCCTCCTGTATGGGTGAGTGTATGGGGGCCTACACACTCAATAGCTTGAGCAGGCGTTTCTTTGGATTTTCTTTTGTTGGTATGGGTGATTTGAGGTCTTTTTGTTGATTGGAAGGTAGAAGGTGTGGGTTCAACACTAGCATGTGTTGCAAGGTTGTCACCTTGAGCAATGAGCTCTAACATTTTGGGGATAAGGGTTGTTTCTACTATAGTTGGCTTCATCAAGATTATAAAGACGTCGGGCTTCATCTGTCCTAATTTATGAATATTAGCTATTTCCCTCAACTATGAACCCAGTTCACAGTTTAGAATGTATTGAACATATCTAGGAAACATGTAATACTCCAAGGTGTCCAAGTTAGCAAGTAAGTTGGTATAAAAAGACTAAGAGTACCTCAACATGACCCCTTGAACCATTTTATGCACTATGAAGGAGAGATCCTCAGGAACCTTGTCCCACCTTCCATGCTTGTTGGAAAAGCTATGTATAATCACATGAAGCAGGTATTTCAAGTGGGATAAGACCTTCTCTTTCCTGAAGGTCTTTATAGAGAAATTTCTCTTATAGCCCATCTCCTCAAAGGAATGACTGACAGTCTCCTTTGGGAGGAAACAACTCGACTTCTTTATTATCCAGCAGAAGATGATTGTTGATGATGGCTAGAGTGATAAAGATTGGCCTCTCCTCCACTATGGCAGACAATGCCTTCTACCCATCCATAATGACCTTTTGGCAGGTCTTCCAAAATTCAAGCGATTGATCCTCATAGAGAGTAGAATCAATGGTGAGGGAGGTGAAGTAGTTTGACAAAGCCAGAAAATGGCAAACCTCTGAGAAACCCTTTTCATTTTCAGAGTTCAACAGAGCAACCTGGTTGTGTTGCTTGTGAAGTTGCATGGAGAAATCAGGGTTGTTTCCGAGATTTAGATTGACCATTTTAGGAAGCTTAAGGGTGAAGGAAGATGAAGAAGAAAGGTAGTTTGGTAGAATTTAGGTCAAAGGAATAATGCAAATGAAGAAGATATTGAAAGAGGGGGGAATCGTTGGGTTTATATGTGAAAAGGATCTGAGACAAAGTTAATGTAAATGGATAAACTTTGAAACCCGGAAGTCCATCCCACGTCAGAAAAAGTAGTTTTCTGTTGCCGAAAGAGTAGTTTTCTTGGAAGTCGAGAAATCTTCCAAAGGTTATTTTGCTTTTGTAGTTCTTGAAGGAAAGCTTCCAAAGGCAAATTGGCCTCCGAAGATATTTCAAAGATTTTTGAAAATTTTTCTTCGGAAGAGATTTAGAACATAGTGTTTATTCTAAGAAAAAAACTTCCAAATGAAAATTGCTTTCGGAAGAAAATTTGTTCTTATAAAACTTACAAGTACTTAAGTTGATTGTAAGCTTCAGACGATATTTTAGAAATTTCTTCCGAAGGTAAACTACTTAAGTAGATATTCGTTTGCTAAGACATAAGTTTCTTCCGAAGGTAATTTTAAATCATCTAAAGGATATAGCGATTAAAATTTTCAAAATTCTAATGCCTTTAAAAAATATTTTACTTCCAAAGAGAACAAGGGCTTATGAAGGTGATTCATTAGACAACTTAGGACACACATGTTTTTGAAATAATATGATTATGTTTTTAGAAAAGCTACTCAAAGTTACTCATACCAATAGCTGATACAAGATATTTGAATCTTTGTTCATCAAAAGCTTTGGTGAACAGATCAACATATTCTTCATGTGTTGTAACTTTGAGTAGATTGATTAATCCCTTTTCAAAGTTATATCTAATCAAATGATGCATGATATTGATGTGCATTGTCCTTGAGTGCTTCATAGGATCCACTGTGATTGAGAGAGAACTATTGTTATCTATTTGGATGGGAGTCTCCTTGAAGTTGATTCCATAGTCCAACATCTAATTTTGAATCCAAAGCACTTAAGCATAGCAGCATGCAGTAACAATGTATTCATCTTCAGCAGTTGATGCAGAGACACAAGATTGTTTCTTGCATTGCCATGAGACAACCCATCCACCAACAAAATGACTTCCCCCGTATGTAGACTTTGCAGTCATATTCTATCCACCATAATCACTATCTGTATATGCATATAGATTAAAGCCAGAATTCTTTGGATACTAAAGGCCAAGTGTTGAGGCACCTTTAAGATATCTTAAAATTCTTTTGACAATGTTAAAGTGTGACATCTTAGGGTTGGCTTGATATGTTGCACGCACACATGTGGCAAACATGATATCAGGTATGCTAGTTGTAAGGTACATAAGAGACCTAATCATACCCATGTAGAGATGTTCATCTACACACTCCCCCTCAAGGTCAGGCCCAAGGGAGTTGAACCTCTTAAGTATGTCCTAAACATACTTTGACTGACTTATGAAGATGTCATATTTAACTTCCTTCACTTGAATTCCCAGAAAGAAATTGAGTTCCCCCATGGCAGTCATTTAAAATATATCTTTCTTCAGCTTCTCAAAGTCTTCGCAGAGCTTTTGATTAGTTGAACCAAAGATGATGTCATCTACATATACTTGATCTAGAGTCAAGTCATTTCCTTGTTTTTTGAAGAAGAGAGTTCTATCTATAGTAACCCTTCTGTATCCATTCTTGCAATGATACTGAGATAAAGTCTCATACCACTTTCTTGATGCTTGGTGCAGCACAGAAAGAACCTTATCAAGCCTGCAGACATAATTAGGATGATTTGGAACTGCAAACCCAGGTGGTTTTCTGACATTCACCTCTTCTTCAATCACCCCGTAAAGAAAAGCACACTTGATATCAAGTTGATAGACCTTGAAGTTCTTGGATGCAGAAAATGCCAAGAATATCCTAATAGCTTCCTCTCATGCTACAGTAGCAAAGATATTAGTGTAGTCAAATCCTTCTTCTTGTGTGTACATTTGAACAACCAGTCTAGCTTTGTTCTTGATGATAAGTCCTCTATTATCCTTCTTATTCTTGAATACCCATTTGGTCCCTATAGTAGTCTTCGCTTAAGGAAAAGGACATAGGTTCCAAACCTTTTGCCTTTTGAATTGAAGTAGCTCCTCTTGTATGGCCTCAACCCAACTTCCATCCTTTAGAGCCTCATCAATTTTCTTTGGCTCTATTTGAGACAAGAAACAAGAGTGAATACAAACATTTGCATCATGGGTTTGTCCTATTGTTCTTACCCATGTATCAACATCTCCAAAGATATTTGTGGAAGGGTGAGACTTATGGATCCTTAGCTAAAGGATCACAGCAAGTTGCTTAGACATATCTAAATTAGATAAATTCAGATTTGACAATGAGAATTCACCCTCCACATTAACACACTTATCAATATTAACTTGATCCAATGAGTACGTGACATTAGGGATGTTGTCATCAATGGAATGGTTATGAGCATCAAGAAATTCCTAATCACTGTCACCACCACCATACTCTCCAACATTTGATCTTCCTTCTTTTGAGTTGTGTGCTTCTAATCACAATTTGAAGGCACCCTAGAAGTATTAGCAGGATTTGTCATTGATGTGCTAGTAGAAACTTCATTTGCAGGATTGGTTACCACTGGAGCTGAAGATGTGTAGCTTAAAGGTCTTCTTAGCTCAAATCTTGGATTAGGATCACTTGTACATAATATATCTGTAGACCCTGAAACATGCTCACAAGATCTGTTAAAAAAGTTGGTAACTAAATCAAGATCAAATAGCCAATCCGGACTGGAACCTTTCACATTAGGAGTGTGCTCATTGAAAGTCACATTGGATGACTCCTTTACTAATCTTGTTCTGAGAGTGTATACCCTATAAGCTTTAGCTTGGGAAAAGTTTCCAATAAAGTGTCCATCATCTGATTTCTGCGTAAACTTGGCAATTTGATCTTTGGTATTCAAGATGGTGCAAGTACAACCAAAAGATCTGAGAAAACCAATGAAAGGTTTCCTCGTGTGCCAAAGTTCATAACGAGTCTTACCATGAGTCTTAACCACTAAAACTCTGTTTTGCATATAGTAGGTAGTGTTGACTGCCTCTGCCTAGAAGGTGATGGGCAGTTTAGAATCGGACAACATAGTTCTTCCAGCTTCATTAAGTGTCATGTTTCTTCTCTCAGCAACATCATTTTGCTGAGGAGTCTTGGGAGCACTATATTATCTTGTAATACCCTTTTCATCACAAAATGTATCAAGGATTTGGTTCTTGGATTCAGTTCCTTGATCACATTTTATGGTCTTGACCTTGTGATCACATTGATTCTCAATATTTAAGATGAAATTCTTCAAATCTCAGGAGTCTCGTCATTATTTCTAAGGAAAAAGACTCAAGTCATTCTTAATAAGTTTATCTATGTTTAGGGGAGTAGTGATGGAGTTTCTTTCCTTTAGCTTGTGAGATACCTTGTGTTGTTTTCCTTTCAGGCATGCCACACAATGATCATCACTTGTAAACTCTTTCTTTGGCATTCCAGTTACCAAATCATTCTTAATAAATTTATCTATGTTCTTAAAGTTTACATGGCAGATTCTTTTATGCCAGAAGAAAGACTTATTACTATTTCCTTAAGACAGAAAACATGAAACTTCTCATGTGGGAGATGTTTCTTGTAAATCCATCTTGTACATGTTCCCTCTCCGGGGGCTTTGAGTAGAATATGCTCATAATGAATGACCACCTCGGGTTTGAGAACAATGCACTCATGCTTAGTAAAGAGCATGTTATCACTCTAATCACAAAATTAAGATACACTCAGAAGATTGTATCCAAGCTCCTTGACAAAGTTTACCTTTTCAATGTTGAGCTTACCATTTGTGACCTTGCCTCTTCCAGTAATGTAACCACCAACATCTCCACCAAAAGCAACTAGTCCTCCATCATTCTTTTAAAAATTTTGGAGTAGAGACCTATTGCATGTCATGTGCCTGGAACAACCACCATTAGTGATCCAAACATTCTTGTTTGTCTTGAGTTGTTCCTACAAAAAGAAAATGATTAGTTATATTTGGAAACCCAAGCCTCATTGGTCTTGGGCTCATCAAAAGAAGTTGAAGACAATGCAATAGTAATTGATAGTTAATGAAGAACTCTCAGCCACTTGGTCTTTCTTTGACTTCCACATCACCTTTGGAAGCTTAGACTTGACCTTCACTACTTCGGAAGTTCTGTTGACTTTTGAAGTTTTAATGACTAGGCCTTCAAAAGATCTTGCTTTAACTGTAGCAGGCTTCAGTACTTCGGAAGTATTACTTCCTTCTGAGACCAAGGTTTCTTCTAAAGGCAAGTTTGCACTTGTCTTCTTCTTGATTTTGGAGCTTCCAAAGAAAAAAAATTTCCTTCCGAAGCTTGTTTCTTCTTCTCCAAACTCTTAGAAGTTTCTTTCTTTGTGATGTGGAGAGTACTCTTTGGATAGTAAACACAATCCTTAACAAGGTGAGAGGTACTCCCACACATAACACAATCCATTTTCTTCCTTCTAGGAGTCTTCTTTTGTAAATAAGGTTGAACTTCATCACTTTCATTCTCCATCTTCATCTTCTTAAATGATGTGGCAATTCTTGTGGGGTTAGAACTACCTTTGGAGCTTGATGGTTCATGTTGTATAGTAGTGGCACACAACTTATCAACCTTTTTCTTGATGAGGGGATGATTTGGACATGAAGTAGAACTCCTGTTGTTAGAGTTCAAGTTTGTCTCCTCAGCTTTAACCACTTCAAATCATGTAGAAATAAAGGCTTGTTTCTGTGTAGAGTTGAAGGTGGCCTTGATCTCTTGAGCCTTCTTTGTCTTTCTCTTGCTCTTTCTGATCAAGTTCTTTCTCTTGAACTTGGTCATCCCAACAGTTTTACTCTCCTTAGAAGGATGGTGACCCTTATTAGAATGCTCTTCTTCACTATTCTTAGAGCCATTCTTCACCATCTACTCTTTATCTTTTTTAGTCAAGGGGTCTATAAGGGGAAGCTATCTTCACAAGTTCTACACCTAGTAGATCTTAGAGACAAGATTGGGTGTGAAGGAGCTTGTAAGGTTTAATAAAGGCTGATGCAACCCAAAAACCCAAAGTCTCTCCTGCATGCATGCACAAGTGTACTGCAGTAGAATGCGTCAGAAGTTTCACACTCTGCCTTAGAAAATACTCTAAGTTTGAAATCTTCCGAAGCCAAGACGAATATCTTCCGAAGCCAAAGATGAAGTTTTCCAAAGCTTTAGAGACAAAGTCTTCCGAAGCCAACACTTGAAGAAAAATTTCTTCCAAAGACTTTTGAACACATGTTTTATCTAATGTACCTTTTACATAAAGTTGGACCCCTTTCTGCTACCACTCTGATGAGACACCAACTTTACATAAGTTGGTGAAAGGTCCATGTTTTTGGTAACTATACATTGAGGTCTTGAGTTTGTAACTTTCTACTTTATGTACTTTATCCTTTAGGTAATATATTAGGATGTGAGCTATGGCATGTCATAATCACTAGTCAAAAGGCAATATGCTTTTTGAATCTACATTTGATTTTGTTTTTGTCTAGTCTATTGTATCCAGCTGGCCTTCAAAGTATGATTGGCTCTAGGATATAGTATATGTATCTCAAGTACTTGTAACTTTCTAATATGCTTTTGTAACATTTGTAACAGAACTTGAGAGGCAATATACAACATTTTTGAAAACCAACTACTTATGTGTTTCGCCATCTTGTTTTGTCTCATATTTACTTGTGTTCTTAGCATCTTTACCAAAAGGTTAACCAATCCCTTATTTCATCTGTTAAGTGTTCTTAGCAACTCTCCTCATTGTGTTGTTGTGTTGTAAGTGCATACCCTTCATCGGTCCCGCAATTGGTATCAGAGCATTCCAGGATCTTGATATAAGATCTCACCATCTTAAGATCCCTCATACACACAAAACACTTAACATCTTAAATGGCAGTTATTTCTAAATCTAATATGGAAACTGGAACCATGACAAAGTCCCCACTGATCACTCTTGATGATTGGTGCCAAAGAATGGAAGGCTTTATCAAGTCTCTGGACTCAAGAATGTAGGAGTCTATTGTCAATGGACCTTACATACCAAGCACCTCTTCTGCTGTTGGAGGTGATATGATCCCTAAGGCAGTGGCTGACTACTCAGATGTAGAAAGAAAGAGAGTAGAGATTGTTCATAAGGCCATGATAGTCCTTCACACTGCTCTTCCAAACTCTATATACAGAGGTTTCAAGAAATTCAAAACAGTTATGTAGTTGTGGGATGCATTGAAATTAATGTATGAGGGTTCATCTGAAGCAAAGGAGAAAAAGAAGGATCTCCTGAAGTAGCAGTTTGAAAATTTCACCTTTGAAGCAGGTGAGACCATGACTTAACAATACTTCAGGTATGTTGAGATTGTGGATACCCTAGTGGATGGTGGAGTAGCTCTTGAGAACAGAGATATTGTAAAGATGTTTATGTCCTCTCTTCCTAGGCAACGGACACAATACTATGTTGTTATCAAGAGAAATGTGAATCTGAAGACTCTTACCTTGACAGAGTTGTATGGGATTCTCAGTGGTTAACCGATGGAGATGAACATGCAAGGTTCATCTGGCAGCTCCAGCAATCAAATGGGTTTTGCCCTTCATGTGATTGAAAGGGATAGCATAGAACCCCAACATCAACTCATATGCTACCCTGACAACTCACAAAAGGGTTCTTTTATCACCTTCCCTGACACACCAAGGGAGAACTATATTCAAGGAAGCCCATTCCAAGAGACAAGTTCTTCTCAAGCCTTTGTGTCTTCTGATAAAAGTTATGGCAGCTTTCTCTTCACCGTTGAAGACCTAGACTGTATCAACCCAGATGATCTGGAGTATATGGAGATAGTCTAGCAAATGGCTCTTCACACTCACAGAGCCAAGAAGTTATACAAGCGGGCAAGAAGGAAGTTTTCCAGCAATACAACGAGTGGAAAGTTTGGACTGGATAAGAGCAAAGTAAAATGTTACAACTGTAACTTGATGGGCCACTTTGCTAGGGAATGCAAGGCACCAAGAATAAATGGTGGACAAGCACAGTCTAGACCAAACTACACTAATAAAGCCACCCAGAATGAGAATCCAAAGCAGCAAGTTGCAGTTGCTATTGAAGAACAAGGCTTTGACTGGAGGTTTTAGGTGGAAGATGCATCTCCAACCAAAGCATTGATGGCTGACCATGATGAAGCCAAGGTATTGGAACATCTTTTTACTCCTGAATGTATTGCTAAAGTCAACAGATACAAGTCCTACAACTTAGAAATCAGATCTGATCTTGAGTCCTTAAACATCTTAAAAGCTTATTTAAGAAAGTCTGAAAATGACTATAAGCAAAAGATAAAGGACTTAGAGAAAACCATTTTAGTTCTAAAACATGAGCACACCAATTATAGGTCTCAAATCAAGGATCTCATAACTAAGTTGACTGAATGTCAGGCTGAGCTTATGATCAGCAAAGCCAGGGCAGAAAAACATGTTCTTGAAGAAGAGACCTTCAAGAACATAATATACACATCCCTACATGCCAAGGTGTGTTATCAAAATAAGTAGGGACTAGGATCTAATGAGATAGCTCCTCCACACTCTATCTTGTCTATAAGATCACCTAGGTGTGGAACTTGTGAAGATGAGCTTCCACTCATAGACCCCTTGAGTAAAGAGGATGAAGAAGTGATAGTGAATAATTCATCTGAGAAGAGTGAAGAGGAGGATTCTAAGAAGGGCCACTATCCTTCTGAGGAGAGAAGGGAGACTATGATGACCAAGTCTATGAGGAAGAACTTAATCAGAAAGAGCAAGAGAAAAGCTAGAAAGGCTCAAGAGATCAATGCCAGTTTTGATTCTAACCAAAAACAAGTTTTTATCTCTGCAGGGTATGAAGGGTTAAGACTGAAGACATCAACCTAAACTCTTCTACCAAGAGTTCTAGCTTATGTTCAAATCATCTCAGCACCAAGAAGAAGGCTGATCAGTTGTGTACCACTGCTATACAGCCTGGACCATCCAACTCCAAGAACAGTTCTCAGCCCAAAAGGATTGTCCAGCATCTGCAAAGATGAAGGTGGAGAAGGTATGTGATCAAAGTCAGCCTTGTTGTCAAAAGAAGGCTTTTAGGAAGAAAATAATGGAATGCGTTATGTGTGAATGTACTTCTCATCGTGCTAAGGATTGTCCATATAATCCAAAAGGTACTTTTCATATGACCAAGAAAGAGACTTCAAAGAGCTCTAAGAAGATTTCAGCTTCGGAAGGAAAATCTATTTCCTTTGGAAGCTCCAAAATAAAGAAGAAGGCAAGTGGAAAATTGCCTCCAAAAGAAAATTTGGTCTCGGAAGAAAGGAATACTTCTGAAGCACTGTAGTCTGCTGCAGTGTTTGCATGATCTTTCGAAGGTCTAGTCATCAGAACTTGCAAAGTCTCAAAAGCTTTCGAAGTGTTAAAGGTCAAGTTCAAACTTCCAAAGGTGGTGTGGAAGTAAAAGAAAGACCAAGTGACTAAATGTTCTCCATCAACAACAGCACAAGATCCTCACAGCACAACTATAGGATCTACTACTGTTACATTACCTTCTACTTCTTTTGATGAGCCCAAGACCAATAAGGCTTGGGTTTCGAAATATAACTAATCATTTTCTTTATGCATGAACAACTCAAGACAAACAAGAATGTCTAGATCATTGATAGTGGCTATTCCAGGCACGTGAAAGAAAATAGGTCACTACTCTAGAACTTTGAAAGAATTGATGGAGGGCCAGTTGCTTTTGGAGGAGATAAAGGTGGTTACAATTCTGAAAAAGGAAAGGTCATAAATGGTAAGCTCAACATTGAAAAAGTAAACATTGTCAAAGAGCTTGGGTACAATCTTTTGAGAATATCCCAATTTTGTGATCAGAGTCATAACATGCTGTTCATTGAGCATGAGTACATTGTTCTTAGGCTCGGGGTAGTTATCTCTTATGAGCACATCCTGCTCAGAGCCCCCAGGAAAAGGAACATGTATAAGATGGATTTGCAAGAAACAACTCCCTCAGGAGAGGTTTCATGTTTTCTATCGAAAGCCAATAGTGATGAGTCTTTCCTATGGCATAAAAGAATGTGCCATGTAAACTTTAAGAACATGAATAAACTTATTAAGAATGATTTAGTAACTAAAATTCCAAAGAAAGAGTTTACAAGTGATGATCATTGTATTGCATGCCTGAAAGGGAAGCAACATAAGGTATCTCATAAGCCTAAGGAGAGAAACTCCATCACTACTCCCCTACACTTGTTACATATGGATCTCTTTATCCCCACCACTGTAATGAGTCTAGGAAGGGCCTCTTGTAGTTTGGGGATCATAGATGACTTTACAATATTCACTTGGGTCTTTTTACTTAAAACTAAGGTTGAGAGTACTGAGATTCTTAAGAATTTCATCTTAAAGATTGAGAATCAATGTGATCACAAGGTCAAAACTATAAGATGTGATCCGGTAACTAAATTCAAGAACCAAATCCTTGACACATTTTGTGATGAAAAGGGTATTACAAAAAAACATAGTGCGCTGAGGACTCCTCAGCACAATGGTGTTGTTGAGAGGAGAAACAAGACACTGATCGAAGATGCAAGAACCATGTTGTCTGACTCTAAGATGTCTATCACCTTCTGGGCAGAGGCAGGCAACACTGCCTGCTATGTGCAAAACAAAGTTTTGGTGGTTAAGATTCATGGCAAGACTCGTTATGAACTTTGGCATGCAATAAAACCTTTCATTGGTTTTCTCTGGTCATTTGGATGTCCTTACACCATCATGAATACCACAGATCAAATTGCCAAATTTGCTGAGAAATCAGATGATGGACACTTCATTGGATACTCTTCTAAATCTAAGGCTTATAGAGTATACAATCTTAGAACTAGAATTATTAAGGAGTCAGTAAATGTGACTTTCAATGAACACACACCCTGTGTGCCTGGTTCTGGTCCTGATTTGCTATTTGATCTTTATTTAGTTAAAAACTGTTTTAAAAAATCTTCTGACAATGTTTTGGGATCTACAGATATCTTACCTACAGGTGATCCTGACTCAAGATTTGAGCTAAGAAAACCTTCGAGATACACATCTTCAACTCCAGTTGTAACTACTTCTGCAAATGAGGTTTCTATCAGCACCACAATGACAAATTCAGCTGATACATCTGAGATGCCCTCAAATTCCACCTCAGAGGCTCTACAACTAGATATAGACACTTCAAATGGAGAAGAAAATGATGGTGGTGGTGATAGTGATCAAGAATTTCTTGATGCTGATAACCATTCCATAGATGAAAACATGAATGATGTCACACACTCATTGGATCAAGTTTCTCTTGATAAGTATGCTGATGTGATGGGAGAAGCATCAATGCCAGATCTAAATTTTTCTAATTTAGATCACTCTCAGCAAATTTCCGTGATCCCTCAACTAACGATCCACAAGTCTCTCCCTACCACAAACATCATTGGAGATGTTGACACAGGGGTAAGAACAATAGGACAAACACATGAAGCAAATGTTTGTCTTCACTCTTGTTTCTTGTCCCTGATAGAGCCAAAGAAAATTGATGAGGCTATGAAGGATGGAAGCTGGGTTGAATCAATACAAGAGGAGCTGCTTCAATTTAAATGGAAGAAAGTTTGGAACCTTTGTCCTATTCCTCATGGGAAGACTACTATAGGAACCAAATGGGTGTTTAGGAATAAGAAAGATGATAGAGGCATTATCATCAAAAACAAAGTTAGACTAGTTGTTCAATGGTATACACAAGAAAAAGGAATTGACTACACTGATGTCTTTGCTAATGTAGCAAGACTAGAAGATGTTAGGATATTCTTGGCATTTGCTGCATCCAAGAACTTCAAGGTCTATCAACTTGATGTCAAGTGTGTTTTTCTATATGGGGTGATTGATGAAGAAGTGTATGTCAAACAACCACTTGGTTTTGCAGATCCTAATCATCCCGATTATGTCTGTAAGCTTGACAAAGCTCTTTATGGGCTGCACCAAGCACCAGGAAATGGTATGAGACTCTATCTCATTATCTCTGCAAGCATGGATACAAAAGGGGTACTATAGATGGAACACTCTTCATCAAAGGACAGGGAAATGACTTAATGCTACTTCAAGTGTATGTAGATGACTTAATCTTTGGTTCAACTAATCCAAAGCTCAACAAAGACTTTAAGAAGCTAATGAAGGACATATTTGAAATGAGTGCCATGGGGGAACTTAATTTCTTTCTGGGAATTCAAGTGAAGCAAGTAGAAGATGGCATCTTCATTAGTAAGTCAAAGTATGTTCAAGAAATACTCAAAAGATTCAACATGACTGATTATAAGATTGCTAAGACACCCATAGCAAGAAACCACTCCCATAGGCTTGATATTGAGGGGGAGTGTCTAGATGAACACCTTTACGGGGCTATGATTGGGTCTCTTATGTATCTCACAGCTAGCAGGCCTGATATCATGTTTGCCACATGTATATGTGCAAGATATCAAGCCAACCCCAAGATGTCTCACCTCATCACTATCAAGAGGATTCTACGATACCTCAAAGGTGCATCAACACTTGGACTTTGGTATCCTATGAATTCTGACTTCAATATGTATGCTTATACATATAGTGATTATGGTAGTTGCAACATGACTGCAAAGTCTATATCTGGAGGATGTCAGTTTCTTGGTGGAAGGGTTGTCTCATGGAAATGCAAGAAACAATCCTGTGTCTCTGCATCAACTACAGAAGTTGAATACATTGCTATTACTAGTTGTTGTGCTCACGTGCTTTGGATTCAAAATCAGATGCTTGACTATGGAATAAATTTCAAGGAAACTCACATTCATATAGACAAAAACAGTACTATCTCTATCACAGAGAATCCTATACAGCACTCAAGGACAAAACACATAAATATCAGGTGTCATTTAATTAGAGATAACATTGAAAAAGGATTAATTAAACTAGTCAAAGCTAATATAAATGAACAATATGTTGATATGTTTACAAAATCCTTTGATGAATGGAGATTCAAGTATCTTATATAAGATATTGGGATGATTAACTTTGAGTAGGTTTTTCTTAAAACTAATTCATATTTTTTATTAAAAACTATGTGTCCTATGTTGTTTAGTTTATCACCTTCATAAGCTCTTGTTTTCCCTAGACAAAAACCTTTTGAAGACTTTCCTTAGAATTCTGGAAAAAGTTTGATTCTTCAAAAGATATGCTTTTACCTTCTGAAGAAACTTATGACTTCAAAACAAATAACTGCCTAAGTAATTTTCCTTCGGAAGAAATGTCTGAAATATCGTTTGAAGCTTAAAAAAACCTCTCTTAGGTACTTATATGTTTTCAAGGACAATTTCCTTCCGAAGCAAATTAACTCTAGGAAGCTTTGTTCGTTTGAACAAAACATCCAAGTCTTAATTCTCTTCCGAAGCAAACTTTTCAAAACTCTTAAGAAATTCTGATGAAGTCATTTTTGCATCGGAAGCATTTTCATTAAAACTTCCGAAGACATTTACCTTCGGAAGCTTTTTGACTCCCAAGAAAACTACCTTTTGATCAAAATGCAAATTACTTTTTCGGAGGTGGACCGACATCTGGATTTCAAAGTTTATCCTCTTTCATTATCTTTGTCTTAAATCCTTTTCACATATAAACCCAACGGTTCCACCTCTTTCTATCATATTCATCTTTCCGCCAAACCTAGATTCCCAAAATTCTCTCTAAAATCGCCTTCGTTCATCCTTTCATCATCTTTAAGCTTTCTCACAATGCCCAACCTTAACCGAAGAAATGACCCATATTTCTCCATGCAGTTACATAGGCAACACAACCAAGGTGCTCTGTTAAACTCTAAGAAAGATCCACATTTCTCAGAGGTTTGCCGTTTCTTAGCTTTATCTAAGTACTTCACCTCCCTTACCATTGATCCTACTCTGTATGAGGATCATCTACTTCAATTTTGGAAGACCTTCCAAGAGGTCGTTATGGATGGGGAGAAGGCACTATCTGCCACAGTGAAGGGGAGAAAAAATCTTCATCACTCAGGCATCATCAACAATCATCTTCAGTTGGATGATGAAGAAGGTGAGGTGTTCTTCCCAAAAGAAGCAGTTAACCACTCCTTTGTGCAGATGGGCTATGAGGGATATTTCTTTATAAAGACTTTCAGTAAATGGAAGGTCTCACCCCAGTAGAAATACCTGCTTCATGTGGTTATCCATAACTTGTCCAACAAACATGGAGGGTGGGACTAGAGTCCTGAAGATCTCTCCTTCATAGTGCATGGGATGGTTCAGGGAGTCAAGTTCAGGTACTCTAAATTTGTTTATACAAATCTTCTTGCTAACTTCGACTCATTTGAATACTACATGTTTCCTAGATATGTTCAATACATTCTTAACTATGAACTAGGCTCACAGTTAAGGGAAACAGGTAATATTCTTAAATTGGGACAGATGAACCCAAGCATCTTTAAAATCTTGAGGAAGCCAACTGTTGGCTTCTCAGTTGTAGAAACAGCCCTCGTCCAAAAAATGATAGAGCTCATTGCTCCAGGTGACAACCTAGCAGCACAAGCTAGTCTTAGACCAACACCTTCTATATCTCAACCACCAGAACAACCACAAATCACCCTCACCTACCAAAGAAAACTCAAAGGAACCCCTACTCAGACTATTGAGTTTGTGCAGGCCCCCATATACTCACCCATACAGGAGGAAGTGGATATTGGAGCTCCCACTTCTCCTAAGGAGCAAACCACTCCCATTACTTCAATAATCAGTGTTGAGGTTCCTCATGCTCAGCCTGATGAGCTCACAAGCCTAAATGCCTTAAGCCTTCACTCTGAGTCTCAACACTCAAGTGAACAACCTTCAGGGGACAACTACCATCCCCAGCCTTTCGACTTAAACCTACCCATTTCTAACCTTGACTTCTATACTGATGAAGACTTAGGTTTCAGTGAGTACCATGATTCTCTCTTCTTTTCCACTTCTCAAAGAGAGATGAGTGCTCCTAAGTCTCCTATGTCTAGCCCACATCAGTCACCCATCACTAAGGTGGATACTACTGAACCTGTTTAGGATATCCATATGGAAAATGCTCTCACTTTTGCAAGTGATTACATCATTTAGTCCTTAACCATGGCAACTCAGCCCATTGACATCTCAACTAAGGATGTCAGTGAGCAGAGGAAATCCAGCAGCCAAGATCCTGAAGCTAGTGGTGAGAGAGAGGACCTTGGTCCAAGCATCTCATCCCTTAATGATTCTTCTTATGAAGATGAGGGGAATTTGAGTCTAAAAGTGAAAAACCTGTCACAAACATGCACCTATTTAGTCTCCAAGGTCAGTCATCTTGAATCTCAGGTGATTACCTTGGAAAACAAGGTCAATGTTCAACAACTTGAGATTTCTTATCTCAGGGAACAACTAGCTGGGAGACCTTTAAGAAGAGCTCAACCAGGAACATAAGAACCTGTGAGTGTGATTGACCTCCTAGCTCACCTATGCAAGAGGGTAATGCTACCAAAAAGGGGAAGAAAGTCATTACAGTTACAGAACCTGGGAGTTCTTCAGGGAGTATGGACATTGAGGACTCACCATCCTCACTTGCAATTGTGCATACTCAGCAACTTCCTCAAGTTCACATTGATGTAGACTCCATAAACTCCTACATTCAGAGTCTTTTTGAGGAAGGAATACCAAGGGCAATGTCATCTCCACCAACTTCAAATCATATTATTAAGTGGATGTATGATGAAAATAGAAGAGGTCTTATCATTCAAAGAGTTCAAGGGAAGCATTGAACTTCTATAAAAGACTTCACCTTGTCAGCATGGCACTTGTCAACCAAAGCCAATTAAGACAATCTGACAAGCTGCTCAAAGAATTCAAGACAAAATCACTATAGAGTTCAACTTCAGAAGTAGACTAAGGCAATTAGGCAATATCATTGGTCAACTGGATGTTGAGGAAGACCCTAAGTTTAGCTTCATAGAGGAAACCTTGACTGAAGGCCTAGTGGTAGAACCTGAGAGCTCTGTCTAACCATCAACTGCTGTAGAGGTTCATTCCCTTTTTGTCACACCTGCTGGTGAAGGTTCATCTCAACCTCTTTCTGGCCAGAGCTTGGAAGATACACCAAGCAATGAAGGCCAAAGCTCTCTCCACCCTGAGTCACAAAGGTCTGTGAGTGGCAAAAGGAAAAGAAAAATGACTTCTTAGGAGATTGACGAGGAGGAGAGAGAAAGAGAGGAAAAGGAAGCTAAGGGGAGAAAGTTCATCTACTAGGTCTGCAAGACTCATGGAATCTACTATCAGGGCTGCCCCAGGCCAAACACACAGAATGATGAGTTGAGGGCAGTCAGGATCAACTACTTGTAGACCAGGAACTATGGCATTGATAATATCATCTCCCTCCCTTAGATGAATTAAATGAACTAGCTGACATGGAATTGTTAAAGAAGAAAGAAAAGAAGAAATAAGAAAGAAAAGACTGTATAAGCATGTACCTACTCTATTCCCAGTTAAAGAAAGTCATATACAAGAGGATGTGGTTCAGAACCTCAAGTAGACAAAGTAAAGGATAGGATCAACATGATCAACTACCTGAGTGCGACAGGCTTCTATCAAGCTACTACACTTCTTCCCTTACCCTTTAACTACGTTGAGTTTGAGTACCTCAAACAAATTGAACTTCAGATAGTCAAAGAAAGAAAAATCATCAAAAGGAAGTTAAGGGGAGAGGCTGCAAAGTCAAGAGCCATCATCCAAAAAAGTATGAAGAAGTCTGCTGATAGGCAAGGGATGATGAGCTTCTTCAAGCTGTATGGATTCTCCGGAAGGATACTTGGACCTATGTCTATGTCCACCATGGATGAGCACATCAGAGTGATCAAGAAGAAGATTCAAAGAGGTGAACTTGTTAACTTACACTCCCCACCAAGTCAGGTCGCTCAAGAAGTAAAGATTAAGCTTGAACAATTTGAGACAACACAATCTGAATCTCCTGTTGAGCCTCAGCAAGCTTCCATTTTTGATCCATAGTAGGGTTTTTTCCCCTCTCAATCTGATCTTGTAAGAGAGGAAGACCCAACTAAGAAAGACAAAGAAGATCAATCAGGTGTTGCAGGCCAATCTTCTCAGTTAAAAGATTCAAAGAGGAGAAAAAGGAAGGCTTCCAAGCCAAAGCCAAAGAAGAAGAAGAAAGAAGCATCCATCTCCAAACCTCAGGATGAGTCAGAACATCCTGAGGATGTGCAACTAGAGGATGCTCCATCAATTCCCATTCAAATAGCTCCTCTAGCATCAGGAAGACCCATCTTGTCCTGGACATACACTACAAATCCAGAAAGATGGCATGTAATAAGAGATCAAGGTATTGAGAATGTCTACACATGGCAAGACATGTTCAATCTGCCTCTACATGATCTCTTTGACATGAGAAGACACTTTGAGAGTCTAAGTGATGCTAATCATCTTATGAAGAAAGGGATGGTCATTATTCTAATGAGAACTGTTGATATCTGAGTTCTTCAAGTGTTTTGGTAGCATCAGCCTATAGGGAGTTTGTATGGTTTAATATAAGGCTGATGCAATCCAAGCACCCAAAGTCTTTCTTGCATACACGAACAAGTGTACTGAAGTAGAATGATTTGGAAGTTTCATACTATGCCTTAGAAAATACTCTTAAGTGTGAAATCTTCCAAAGCCAAGACCAATTTCTTTAGAAGCCAAAGATAAAGTCTTCCGAAGCTTCAAAGGCAAAGTCTTCCACAGCCAACACTTGAAGACAGGTTTCTTCAAAAGTCTTTTAAACACATGCTTTATCTGATGTACCTTTTACTTAAAGCTAGACCCCGTTTCGTTGCAACTCTGATGAGACACCAACTTTACATAAGTTGGTGAAAGGTCCTTGCTTATGGTAACTGTACATTGCAGTCTTGAGTCTGTAACTTTCTACTTTTTGTACTTATCCTTTTTGTATATTAGGATGTGAGATTAGGCATGTCATAGTCACTAGTCAAAAGGCAATCTGCCTTTTGACTCTACATTTGATTTTGTTTGTTGTCTAGTAAATTGTATCCAGCTGGCCTTCAAAGTATGCCCGACTATAGAATGTAGTATATGTATCTCAAGTACTTGTAACTTTTTGATATGCTTTTGGAACATTTTGTAATAGAACTTGAGAGGCAATATACAACAATTTTGAAAAGCAACTACTTGTGTGTTTTTCCATCTTGTTCTGTCTCATATTTACTTGTGTTCTTAGCATGTTTACCAAAAGGCTAACCAGTTCCCTATTTGATCTATTAAGTGTTCTTAGCAACTCTCCCTATTGTTTTGTTGTGTTGTAAGTGCATATCCTTCATCAGTCCTGCAGAGCTATCTCATAAGATCCTAATCCCTGCTTATTCTGATAACAAACTTTCACATGCTTTGCTGATCCCAAGCTCAGCCTGGCATTCAGTCAACTTGGCTATGAGATTCTCGATCTGAGTCCTATTATTGGTGTACTCATGTTTAAGAACTAAATTGGTTTTCTCTAAGTACTCTATCTTTAACTTATAATCATTTTCAGCCTTTTTGAAATCAGATTTTATGATATTCAAGGACTCAAGATCAGATTTCATCTCTAAGTTGTAGGACCTTTATCTATTAACTTTAGCAATACATTAAGAACTACAAAGATGTTCCAATACCTTGGCTTCATCGTGCTCAGCCAATGTGACTTTCACTCAATGTCAATTGATGTTCCTTTAGGGGTCATGCGTCTAAGGGTTTTTCACACTTTAGCAATTCATTTCACTCGTTCATTCTCTCACTTATACTTAATGTTCTTTGTCATTCGCACCCGATGATTACCATTTACACTTGTTTATTCGGATTTACTGAAATATTTGTGATACTGAAGTATAATCATTGATTCTAAACATCTTTTAGAGTGCATATCATCAAAACATTAAACATTAAACTCACATTGGATAGGGTGTATGAACGTTATTCGGGTGTTCGAACCATAAGGGTTTTGAATGTTTGGAAATTTGATGATTAAATGTGATAAATGCTAAAAATTAATCTGAAACTGTGAATAACATTTGATTTCGATCAGATTCACAAAATCAAAACTTAATTTCATCATAAATTTTTTTTGATGATCATAGTGTTCATCAGTCTAAAATAATAATAAAAAATTAAGACATGAACTAAAACGATAACATTATTTCTCAATAAAATTTCAAATGTTAATCATCAAAACAAGTTACTTAACTAATTATAAATTTTTAAAAATATGATTCGGTATAAAGCAATAAGTGTTCAAACACTTAGCAAATATTAAATTAAATTGATCAGGTTTCTAAAAATTTAAAATCAATTAAGTAAAATTTGAAATTTAATTAGTGTGCATAATTTGTTATAAATTTCTTGATTTTATGTAAGGCCATGTTCCCGGGACGCTTACAGCTGGTCATTCATCGCACATAAAATATATATCATACATAACATACAACATGCACAATCACAAGACATCAAACATCACACGAATCACACACATCACATCATATAACCATATGGCATCACACCTCATCATGCATCATCAACATCATCATAAACTCATCATCATAGATCATCTTACATCATCCATGCCCATCACATCTTCTACAACCCCGAAGCTCCGAGCCTACGTCCGCACTTTACCGAAAGTCAGACAATACTATGGTTATTCGGGTGTATGGACCCTATTCGGTCACATGGTCTTCCATGCATATGAGAATACTCAAGCGAATGTATCTCCAGTCGCATAGCCTCCAATCGCATGCTTCCCATGCGAATGAACCTCAATCGCATGACATCCGGGGGTATGGACCTCAGTCGCATGACCTCCATGCGGATGGCCCTCAGTCGCACGCCTTTCGTGCATATGAACCTCAATCGCATGAGTCACCGCGTATGTACTCAAGTCACATGACCTTCAGTCGCATGACCTTCATCCGCATTTCATTCAGTCACATGACCTTCATCCGCATTTCCTTCAGTCGCGTAGCCCTCATATGTATGACCGTCAGTCGCACCACTTTCGTGCGAATGAACCTCAATCGCACGCCTTTCATGCGTGTGGACCCAGTCGCATGCCATTCGGACGCATGGACCTTCAGTCGCATAGCCCTAGCTGGGTGCAGAATGCAGTTCATCCCGAACTGCAGCCACCTTGTTCGACCTCCAAACTCTTCCAAACCTCTATAAAGCACTAATCAACCATTCTAAATCTTAGAGAAGAATACCACGACACCATTCAAGCACAACAAGGCCCGAAATCAAACCCCAAACGAATCATACACATACACATACATACATAAACGGGTTTACACCCGAAATACCCAAAACGATTTTCAAATATGTTCCAGCCCCAAAATTATTCAAAAACGTGTAAAAGAGGGGTCCTAGAACTCACACAAACGACCACAACAAGAAGATCTTTGATTTGGCCCGCTACATGACGATTTTGCATGCTTGAATTCACCCGAACCAAGCTTTTCTCCCTTTTTCTCCTTCTCTTCTCTCTTGGCTGAGTTTTGGCAAGAATGAGGAGGGTGTGGGCTGCCCTCCCCCTTTTATACCCTCACTCAACCAAGTTTCTTCCCGTTTTGGCAAGTTCGGTCCCTCGACTTTAGACTTTATTTCTTTTCTTCTTTTGTCGGCTTCAAAGAAAATTTCCGGGTGTTACAAGTCCACCCCCCTTATATAGGTTTCGTCCCCGAAACCTGTTACTCCTTAAACAATTGCGGGCCATACTGTCTCATCTCTTTTCGTGTGTCCCACCTGGAATGCAATCGGTCTACGTCGGTTATCCACACATGACTTTTTGTCTATCTCTTGCTACCTTTATCAGGGCTTTGATCCTTCTGAGCTTCTCAGTCGTAGCCTCGATCACCTCAATGCTTCCCATACGGTATTTGGTGCTCGGACTTCACTTGTAAGCAAGTAAGGCATTTACTCCCGTACTCCACCATATCACGCTTCATACCCGGCCACCAATAATCTTTACTCGGGTCTTGGTACATCTGACAGTTGGGATGTCAATGTCTCCACATACCTTACATCAGCTAAATAGGCAATACATCCATGCCTCATGCGCTTTCCCGCCACCGCCATCAAAATCAACTTCGGAATCGTCGTGACTCAATCACCATAAACCGTCACGGTGATCCCGCCAGGCGCTGTCAACCCTATCATCTTTTTGCGGCACACAACATTCACTTCGTAGTCCGACAAACAATCCACTAGTAGAACAACATCGAAGGGCGTATCTATATTCTTACTACTAACATGAAATTTAGCACAGAAAACAGCAGGAATAATACTTTTACAAGCGCCAGCATTGAATAACACAAAGGCTAAAGGTTTATTTACTAGAAACGTACCTGACACAATATCAAGGTCCGCCCTAGCCTCCTCATGCATCATCGTGTATGCGCTGCATTCGCCCTCTGTCCTTCTCCTCCAGCCCTTTTCACTCCCGAACCTTCCGCCCTTGACTTCTTACAGTCCCTGCTTATGTGGCCAATTTCTCCACAATTATAACATCTCATAGTCCTACATTCTCTAGCCACATGACCAAGCTTCCCACACTTGAAGCAAGTATTTGGTCCCCTTTTGCATTCTCTCGAATGCTCTATCCCGCTTTTACCACATCTATCCGACCCCGCACTAGGTGTGCCCACACGACGGTCATCCGCCCATGCGTTCTTATTATTCGTCGGGACACCATCCCGTCCAGTTCTCTTCCCCCTCCAGTTTCGGTCTCCATCACCTTTCTCGCTGTCTTTAGACACCACCACTACAGTTCTTTCATCATACAACCTCCTTGCCAAATCAACTGCCAACCTAGACGTGCTCGGTCGGGCAACGATCATGTGCCTACGGATATCCACCGGCAAGCCCTGAACATACTTCTTGATCTTTCGCGACAGAGGTGTCACCTGATCCGGCACCAGCCGTGCCATTTCGTTGAATTTGGTGGTGTACTGTTGATGCGTCATTGTTCCCGCCTCTAGTAGCAAGAACTCTCTTTCAACTTTATCCATCTCACGGTGAGGACAGAACTCCTCAATCACCAGCCTTTTAAACTCTAACCATCTCATCCTTTC
>BJCM01211533.1:0-15463 GCA_018326385.1 Flaveria bidentis
AAAGATCTTGGTGTTGATCTGGAATCAGTTGAGGTTTGGTGTGATAATGCAGGGGCTGTTCAATTGGCAAAGAACAGTGTGTTTCATGAAAGAACTAAACACATTAATGTCAAGATGTATTTTGTGAGAGATGTGATTTGTTCTAACGAGGTGAAGGTGAATTGGATTGGGACTGATTCAAACCCTGCTGATATGATGACTAAGGCACTGCCTGGATCAAAGTTCAAGTTTTGTGTTGATTGCTTAAGGCTTGGTTGAGTTTAAACCAAGACTTAGGTAGAGATTGTTAAGTAGAAGTCTTGTTTAAAGTTGAGGGACTATTCTTGACAATGTTTTATAGTTGTCTAATAGTATAAAGGTCGTTAATCGGTAGTTAGGAAGTGTACATTGAGCAGAGTAAATTTCTTCCGAAGTTTGATTTCTTCCGAAATCTGTTGTAGTTCAAATTCGTTGTTCATATTGATTCTTGATATTCTTAATAAGATTCATTCAATCTTTAGTTGATCAATTGGTGTGTTTACATAACATTTACATATATTATACGAAAAACCAATAAAATTAGTTCTCAAATATTCAATCTCCTTTTTGCTATCTTATTCTTACCTATGAACTTTCAGTCTTCGCTTGTTTTGTCTCTTGGTTGACTATACATCTTTCAGTCTAAACACAATCAAGTCCGAATCAGCTGGCAACAAGGTTGGTTATTTGGTTGTGAACTTGTGATTCAAGGACTGTGTCCTGTGTGATTCAGGTTTATTGTTAAAGTTATATTATAACACCCCTTCTCCTTTGTTGATTACATGTAGTTAGCTAATTCTGTCCGGGAATCACTGTTATTTATTCGCTCACATGTGCTCAGCTGTATAGAATCATCTTCCTTGTTTCAAGTGGTCAAAAACCATTTCTACTAGCTTGATGCATATTGCATGCTCAATTAATGTTCCCTGTTTGTCATGAGTAATGCCATTTCTTATGACAATACGAGAAGGTGAGTAAGTTTGGGTAACAGGTCAAAATGGTTGAGGTTCTTTTTTAATTGTTAGTATGGCTTGAAATGGGCTTGGTTGGGTTGGGCCCACAAACACTTGTTTGTGCATTATAAGAATATTTTAAATCACGCCTTGTTATAATTACCTATCATTATTACTATAATAATAATTTGAGTGTATGGTGGACGAACCAATTAAGGGGGCTATGCATTAAAATAGAGTTTGGGCAACTTTCTCTTTGAGATAAATCACAACCCAAATGAACCCATTCTTTTGCAACATGAATATGTGAAGTGTTTTAAGGTGCTATAATCAGCCGTGGGCCTCTATTGTCCTCTCAGGAGCTGTTATATGAGAAGAATATTCCTTGGGAGTATGGGACAGACATAATGGAGATGCATGCATGCTTTCTGGCCAAACCACCGAAGTGTGATGAAGTTCTACCATACTGATTAAGGCTGGTGAAATGGGCAGGTCGGGTTGGGTCTTGTAATAGGTCAAACTGGATTCGGGTCAAAGTGGGTATAATAGCTTCATTTATGTTATACTTTTTCACTGATAATAGATATATTACTAATAATATATATAGCTTTTTTATTTCTGTATCTTGTTTTATATTGTAGAGCGCCTCGGAGCAAATGTAGTCGAATGTGCTTGTGTCATTGAGTTATCTGATCTGAAGGTACAACCTTTCTCTTTTATTATTTTAGAGGGTGTTTTGGTGTGGGTATGGGTTTTAGTATGTAATATGTTTAGTTTAAAAAGATAAATTGAAGGAACAAGAATGATACCTGTAAATATGGGTATCCTCCATACCACCTAATGCTTATAATCTATATCCATTCCCATGCCCGTAGTGATTACCGGGTCCAAACCAAATTTCACTCTAATACTTGACAAAGATCCAGGTAACCTTAGCTTCTACCACTTAGCCTCTTCGTGGTAGATTTAACTATTTAAGCTTAGCATCATTATTTGATGAAGCTCAACATATAGGTGACAAGTTAGGGACCATTTACTTATGAAGGGATTAATTCGAGTTATGTTACAAGTCAAACGGCTCGAATACTAATATTAGCTACAAAAGGAAAATTTGAGTCAAAGGTTTTACATATTGCTTTAGATTATTATTATAATAACATAATCTATAATCACATTTAACTCATTAACTATAAAGTACTATTAACAAAATACAGAAAAAAACAAGTGTTTTTGGCTTAACTTAATGGGCCCATTTTCTCATTTGTACTCCAACAGCTACTTGATGATGCCTTTTTGGATAGTATAAACCATTGGTCTGTTTCAGGGTCGGGACCGTTTAGGTGACAAGCCGCTCTTTGTGCTCATAAGCTCAACTTGAGCTTCCTAAGTTTTAGCTATTATTCGACCTTTGAAGATGGCATTGAAGGTTTTTGAGGAACCCCTCCCCCGAACTAATTAGGGTATGATACTTTGGATCAGTGGTCATATATGTTTAATATTTGTATATCGTCTTTTCACACTATTCGTGGCCATGATGTCTTCTTAATCATGCTGGTTTTCTCTTAAAACTAGTTATGAGATTAAGTTAAGGTAAAACGCCTTAAATTAGTAGGGTTGATGGAGTTGTAAACCTGAATATGTTGTTACGGCGAGAAAATACGACTAGAAATTAAAGAGTTGATTAAATCCAAAACCATATGGATTTTAAGTTGATTATATTGTGTAATGGATGTAAATTGAAGAAATAGATCCAACAACATTATGGTTCTACAAGGTTAGAATATTTTGAGAGATTTTATATAGAGGTTCAAACATTTGTTCTTTATCTGTTCACAAAAATCATAACCACTTAAAAGACGAACGTAAGGCTTATGTATTGTAAATAGTTGTATTGTAAAGTCACTTTAAAGTCCTTGAAATAAGAGTTGATTGATGGTGCAAATTATTTTGTAATATTTTTAAGGGGTGTAACGTTTAAAAAAGTTAGGTGCAGTATTGTTGAGATACTACTATGATTTCTAGTTAAATTTTAATTTATTTCATGGAACTTGTGATCATAATTCATGGGGAGGGGGGGGGGGGGGGGGGGGGTATGAAAGGGTAATAGATGATATGTGGAATGAGTTTCTATTAGGTAATAACTCTCATTCCAACATATGATGTGCTTATATGTGAACATGCTTTACACTATATTAGATTAGGAAGTTCAAATACAAAGCTCAATGAGAATCCTAGTTAGAGATTCAAACCCTCTATGTTTCGATGCATGGGATAATTTGGACGATTTGTCATATGAATCTGAGTGTTGTGGAGGCGACATATAACAAGAGTGAACAACCGGTCATAAGTGGCATCACATAATAGTAGTACTTGCCTAAGATTGATGCATAACTAAAACTAATCTGTGTTATGACATATGAGTGATAGTGGGTTTTTCCTATCAGCTCATGCAAAATGACTATATGATGTTTGATTTGTAAACGATACTATATTTATGTGCGACTAAATATATCACATGATAAATAATTCATGATAAATGACTGGTATAAAAATATACTGAAGTTTTAGATTATATAACAACCAAATTAAAGTACGAATGGACAGGTATATTTCAGGGCCAACTCAATTATTTTAGGTTACCTAAAGCGAGTTAGAAAACTAGAGCATTGATACAGATAACATGGGTACACTAGAATAGATTGTCGACTTTCGATACCTTCAACGATCAACAACACTACATTGTTCGCTCTATTGAAGATGGCAATGACACTTTGTTTTTCTATTGGTTCCAAATTGACAAACCTAACTTTCTAAGCGTTCTACCAACTTACTTAGTTATCGTATGATACATTGCTTTTAAGCCCGTAGATCTTGCTCAAGCCCAAAGTATATATATCTATACAAATAAATTATTACATGTGATGACACGTGTCATCATGAGGTTTCACGTCACAAAAATTTTCCAGCTTAAACCTTATTTAACAAAGTTTTTCGTAAATTATATTATCTTATTTATTTTTAAGATTTTAGTTTCTTAACTAAATCACCATCAAAATTCTAGGGATTTTAAATTACTTACATCAATCATAATTTTATTTAACCCCTTAAATTCTATATTAATCATCTCACAAATTCTAATATTGACATTATTATCTACTCTTCTTCGACTTTGTTCAAACATCAAGTAAGGTATTTTCATCTTCTATAACCGTACCTACTATACATTTAACGATTATTTTTTGTTTCTTTTATCCTTTTTATTGTCTGTTACTATTTTGTATTCATAATGTATTAATTTCATTGTTTACTTTTTGATATTTATCTTAGTTGCTTATTAAATATCTATTATTAAGTTTTGATTATCATTATGAAAAGAAAATCAACATTGGTTTATTGTTGCTAGCCAATAGATTGAAATTAAGTCTATATTATATACAATAATCAAATAGTTTTCAGCTTATAAATTTATATTCGACTAAATTTGTTAGGAAACTTTTCTATTTTTTTAATTTTCTTTTCTAGGCATGAACAACCTTTTAGTTGTTTGATTGTTTTGACATTTTTTTATTTTAATATATCACTACGACGTGTTAACTTTAACTACATTTCGGTATAAGTTTCGTCCGGAGCTGACCTGGGTCAAATATAATATATTTTATCAAAACAACGTAATATTTTTCAAAATTCCAAATATATCAATGTGATGTCATTGTTTCTATCTACGTTTTGATCTACGTTTTATCATAAACGAGGCCCCACAACACATGGCCAAAACACATGTGCCAAATCCGAGTTGCCGCAACGCGCGGCATACCTTCTAGTTATATACAATAATCAAATAGTTTTCGGCTTATAAATTTATATTCGACTTATTTTGTTAGGAAACTTTTCTAATTTTTTTCTTTTCTTTTCTAGGCATGAACAACCTTTTAGTTGTTTGATTGTTTTGCTAAAATTGTGTTTCCACATCTTCTTTAACAAGCCATTACATCGAATATATATAAAATTTCAAACTCTAAAGAAAAACTAATTGTTTAAAGAAGGAGCTCAACCAAGTAAATTGCATATTCATGTATTTAATTTTGGTGTATGCAACATTGATCACCATTTTAACTATTCAACAGTGTTTTTTCTTGTCGTAATAGAGATTGAATACAATCTATTTCATTTTATTATCATTTGAATTAAAAATAAATAGTTTTTAAATATTTGTTTATATTTTTAAATTATATATATTTTTATTTTTAACCCGTGTAAGACACGTCTTTATAACTTAGCGTATATATAAAACAAAACTCGAGGGCTATAGGAAAGTAGGGCGAAAGCCCTTCCTTTACTAGATTTATCCTTAGAGCTACTAACTCAAAGCATTTTTAAAACATAAAACAGATGATAAAAGTAGTTCCGTCTATGCACACTAACATATATATACATGCGCATTAAGTGATTGTTAGATGAAATATATGTTAAGACCATTCACTTATAAACTATAAAAATTGCGGCTTAACACTTGTTCGGTTCTGTTTTAAAGTAACCAATCAATTCTTTATTTTATGTTTATTATCTTCTCGTATGTTTTACAACATTTGTCTCTCTCATGCTTTATAAATAATGCCGTTTGTAGTAGCTTTGGGACAATGCATATAGACTTCTAACACATTTGCAACTTATATGATCTTGTCTCAGTAATCGTAAGAATCTATAATCAAAAGACTCATTAGACCTATCAATAATTTGTTAACTAATAAAATCAGATAAATCACAGCTTGCGCTAGACACGTGACCTTCAAGAGACTATGATAGAAAAAAAAACTCTTCTCCCTAACTCTCAAATATCAATGTTATACTCAGTTTTGATCTCAATAATCCATCTTTTTTTAATAGTACTTGTAAGAGTTAGAACATAAACTTTATTACACGGCTCTTGTAAAAACATATTATTTGCACTAGAACATATTAATTGAAAAATGGGATGTTCACAATCCCAACAAGATCATAAGATGTTAGGTCGATATTTGTTTGTAATTATAAATTTGCTGCAAACTTCAGGGAATGAAATTTCAAATTGCGTTGACATTATAGCAATAAAAGAATTATTTGACCATCATAACAAAAACAAGATTTGAGCTTTAACTTGTAATCTATAATTTGTTGGTCAATAGCTGTTAGGAGTTGACTTCTAAATATTTTTGCTATGTAAATCTCTTGCTTCTGGAAGGGGTTGACTTTGTTTTGTTTGGCATTTTACCATTCGATCACAGAGTAGAATAATTGTAGTAATTTATTCAATATTCAATTTAAACAAAATTATGAGTTGTTAGTAACCAATGAGAAACGCAACAAAAGTCAAGTTTAAAAAAAATCATTTGTATTAGATTTAAAACTCATATTTATTAGACACATTTGTTAATATATTCATATTCATATTCATAGGTTTGAAATAAATCAAGTTCATATTGGTAAGGATGTCAGCTGCGAAGCCACGGTCAATTATGATCAAACTACTTATATATTTTTTCTAATGATATAGAAGACAAGGTGCACAAACTACCTAAAAAAATTTTAATGATCAAACTTCATAGTGGTGATATTTTGAGTGCTACTAGTTGAGAGGGTGTGAAGTCAATGAGTTTGCGTGTCAGGATTCTTTGAGAGTTATTATCCATTCGTCATCAAATTCAATTCAGTTCGGGCATAATAACATTGATCTCTATATGTATCGAAAACTGAGTACTGGGTGATTATAAATTGAACACATTTTAAACCGTATGGTTATAAGATACATGTTGTATTGTTTCTTGGTTTTCTCTTGAACTAACCATTTGATTCTATATTGATTTTATATCGTGTCTATTATCTTTGTAATAGTTTGTCAATCACCCAACTAATATTGTTTGATTTGCTCATAAGAAGTCTACAGATTTGTTTTTGGTTGCTTATGTGAGCGCTAATGAGGAAGTCACACATCATCTAGTTTCTCCCATCAAAGCGGCGTAACTAAAGATTTACTCTTAGTTCACAACAATGTCTTCAAAACATCATTGAGATAGAGTGTTTCTTATGTCCTAGTATATCTCCTGTGAATAATATAATATTAGATTTGTATAAGGTGCTACAATCTTAAACTTCATAATTTTTATTGACTTCACCCCAGCTCTCAAGTATCAACGTTATTCCTAATTTCAGCCTTATAGCTTTAACTATTTAGCATACAGTCGAAACATAAGACGAATTGCTACTATTTTGTATATCTTTCGATACAAATTGTATCAATCTTTCGGTACAAATTGTATCAATCTTTCGGTACAAATTGTACTCAAACATATAAAAGATAATTTTTGTCTATTACGCGTAAATAGACAATTTTTTACGCGCTAGTCAATATATACATGCATTGTCATCTGATCACAAGATGTGCTAGCTGACAAAAATGGGATCTTCATATTACCAACAAGATCATAAGATGTGTTGGGAAGATATCTTGTTTGTAACTATAAATTGGCTGGAAATAATAGGAAATGGAATTTCAAATCATCTTTGACATTGCAGCATTTAAAAAATGTGTTTGACATGATCATAAGTCAAAAGCAAGGTTTGAGCTTAAACTTGTAATCTATAATTTGTTGGTCAAAATGTACATATATTATATGAGTTGACTTCCATAAATTCCCTTACTTTATGGAAAGGCTTAAGTTTTTTGTTTTGTATGACTTAGTTTGCAAGATTGTTTTTCTTTTATGTACTCATCTAGTTTCTTGTTAGTTTATTACAAAAATACACCGTCATTTCAAAAAAAAGTTATAGTAATCTAGTCAAAGATAATTTTAAACAAAATAATGAGTTGTTTAAACCAATGAAATTAAAACGAGAGAAAAACTCAAGCTTTAATTTATTTATTATATCAAAAACTCATTTTTATTGGGTGACTCATAACACTAACAACGTAAAAATCTTATGTTTTAAGCATGCTACTTTCAACATGAGACGTACTTGTGTTAATTACACATTAGCGCACATATAATACTTATGACTACATAATCTGATTGGCCATTAGGAGTTAAGTCCAAAGTTTATCTAAAAATTACATAAACCTAGGAAAATCTAAATTGGATGGGTATCATTAAAACTATAAAAGCTAAAGTCTACTATTCACATAGTTTTAGAAAGGAGATGAGATACGGCTTTTGTCACAACCTCCAACCCATTGTGGCAATTTTGTCTAGATTTTATGACTCTAATTACTTAAGGAGATGAGATTGTAACATTGGTTACTTATTTAAGAAGAGTTAATTTTATAAGGTCAATATAATCAATGCGATGAAAGGAATTGAGATCTCGCACTTTTCGAACAAGCAAACAAATAGAGTTTGTATCTATTAGAGATAGGGTTATGATGGTTGTTACATATTGCTTAGAGGTTGTTATATTAGTTTTGATCTAGAGGTTGTTATGTTAGGTTGTTATGTTAGTTGAGATCTAGTTGAGATTTCTATCTAGATTCTTCTATTAATCTCTATAAATAGTCATTGTATCTTTTTGACATAATCAATGAGAATATACCTTCTTTACAACACTTTTGTTTCCTGGTATTAGAGCTAAGCTCTAAGAGTTCTGGAAATCCTCTCCGGCAACTCTAAAACCTTTCTGCCACCGTAACACCACCGCCTTCCGCCATGACATCAACATCTTCATCTTCATCCTTTAGTACCTTACCTAACATAGCCAATTTCTTATCTATCAAACTTGACGATTCAAACTATCTAAATTGGAAGCATCAGACTTTTACGATTTTGAAGACTTTAGGCCTACTGAAGTTCATTAAATCTAACATAGTCGAACCATCCTCTATGTCAGTTGATAGAGAAGCATGGGAGAAAAGTGATGGTTATGTTCAAGCACTGATAACAACAACTTTATCTCCTTCGATTCTTCATATTGCTAGAAATTCATCTTCTGCCTCATCATTATGGAAAGCAATTGAAGATTCTTTTGTTCAGATCGTTTTTGCCAAACAATCTCAGTTAAGAACTCAGTTCTATCTTTTAAAACAAAATACTAAATCAGTTATTACTTTTCTAAATAAAGCAAAAGAGATTGTTGATTCACTGAATGCAATCGGAGATCCAATTTCAGATGATTTACTTGTTTTGCAAGTTCTTCAAGGGTTGAATACTGATTTTGAGAATTTTGTTATGAATATTGAAATTCAAGAGAAGATTCTTACCTTCTCTCAACTCCGATCGAAGTTACTTACGTATGAGGCACGGTTGAAGCAATGACAATCGAACACACAACCTTTAATTGCTGCTATGAATGCTTCAACTATATCTACGCCACATTTAGAATCAAACAATCCTGTTGTCTGTCAGATTTGTGCGAAATCCGGCCACAAAGCAACCGCATGACATTTTCGTTATACACCTACGGATTTTGCTCGTGGTGGAACTGGTGGTCGGTCAAATTGGCGAGGAAATAAGTTCAAACCTACTGGAGGGCAATTTGGCGGTGGTCGCGGTGCTCCAAAGTGGCACAATTCTGGTTGATTTGCTGCGCATATGGCTGATGTCAATCTAGGGCATCCGTTTGGGGAAGGAGACACTCACCGATATACCGATGGATCTGGTGGTGGTTCTTCTTTTGGTGGACCTGTTGGGCCTTCTTTTGGTGGACCTGGTCTTCTGGGTGCTAGTCCACAACAATTTTGTGGATCAGGATTTCAGCAGTCCTCTAGGCTTAACTCTTCTGGGCCTCTATTTCAGCAGCCCATGTCGTCTGGTGCTAGCAATGGGGTTGGCTTTGGCCTAAATCATTTTCAGACCTGGGCTTCTCATACGTCCGCTCCTCAGTATGGGCTTCATGCTGATCTTTCCCAGACATGTTCTAATGTTGAGTCGTGGATTCCTGATTCGGGTGCAACTGCTCATATGACATCTGATCCTACTATTGTTTTTGGTACTATTCCTTACACCGGCTCTGAACGTGTTGTTGTTGGTAATGGTACATCTCTGTCTATATCTCATATTGGTTATTCATATCTTCGTTTGCCTCGATGTACTTTATTACTTAGACATGTTCTTGTAGTTCCTGGCCTTTCCAAGAACTTATTGTCCATCACTCAACTTGTGATTGATCATCCCATTTCAGTTATTTTCTCATGTTTTGGTTTGTCCATACAGAATCACAGCGGACAACCACTCCACCACACGCGAGCTAGTCCTCATCAGTTGTATTCTCTCACAGCAACATCCACCATCTCTCGTGAGCTGTGGCACTCTCGACTGGGTCATCCTTCAGATTCTGTACTGTCTAGGCTTGAATTTTTACGCTTGTCTCGTTTTTCATCAAATAAACCATGTAATTCATCTTGTATTTCTAAATCTAGTCGTTTACCATTTCATTCAGCTGTATCACATTCTACTGTTCCATTATATGTGATTCATTGTGATATTTGGGGTCCTTCTCCTGTCTTATCTCGCTCCGGCTATCATTATTTTATCACTTTATTGATGATTTTAGCCGGTTTACATGGATTTATCCTTTGACTTCTTGTTCTCAGGCTATTGATTGCTTTCGTCATTTTCGACCCTTGGTTGAAAATCTTTTCTCATGCACCATTAAACATATTCAATGTGATGGTGCTCCTGAGTTAGTTCATGGAGCTATGGCTCAATATCTTACTGATGCTGGTATTGCTTATCATATTTCTTGTCCTCACACACCTCAACAAAATGGGGTTGCTGAGCACAAGAATCGTCACTTATCTGAGATTGCTCGAGCTCTGCTGTTTCATGCTCATCTCCCAAAGAAATTTTGGTATGATGCGTAAGCCACTGCAGCCTTCCTTATTAACCGACTTCCTACACCAGTTCTTCATCATTCTACACCTTATGAGGTTCTCTTTGGTACTTCTCCTGATTATTCTATTCTTCATACCTTTGGGTGTTTATGTTATCTGTTCCTTGGTGATACACGATCGGATAAACTTTCGCCCAAATCTACTCCATGTATATTTGTTGGCTATGCTCCTAGGTACAGTGGTTATCTTTGTTATGACCCTAGTACTTCTCGTACTTTTACTTCTAGTCATGTTGTATTTCATGAGACAGTTTTTGATATACCAGCATCTCCATCTTCTTATGTTTCTTCTGATCCGTCTTATCTGTCTGATTTCTTTATTCCTCCCCCCACTTACTCTCCTCCTGCTACTCCAACTTCTTTTCCTTCTTCACCATCTCCTCCACCACCATCTCCACCATCATCTTCTCCACCACCACCACCACCTCCCCCTTCTTCTTCTCACCCTATGGTCACTCGTTCTCGTGATCATACTCGTCAACCTAGACAGTTCCTTGATCATGTTCTTTTTCATGTCACCACTGATCCTACTACTAAGCCTTCCTCCTTTTCTCAGGCTCAACGCTATTCTGTTTGGTGGGATGCTATGCGCACTGAGATTGGTGCATTGCATTCTAATCATACATGGGATCTTGTTCTTCCACCCGCTTCTGCCAATATTGTTGGCTGTAAGTGGGTCTATCAGATTAAACATAATCCTAATGGTTCTGTGAGTCGCTATAAAGCTCGTCTTGTTGCTAAGGGCTTTCATCAGACCAAGGGTGTTGATTTTACTGAGACGTTTAGTCCTGTTGTTAAACCCACTACTATTCGTCTTGTTTTATCTGTTGCCTTTTCTCGTGGGTGGACTATTCGTCAGGTCGATGTCAATAATGCCTTTCTTCATGGTGACTTATCTGAGATAGTATATATGACTCAGCCACCTGGTTTTCTTGATTCTTCACAACCTCATCATGTTTGTCTTCTTAAGAAGGCACTTTATGGCCTTAAGCAGGCTTCTCGGGCTTGGTTTTTTAAGCTCTCCAATGCTCTTTTGGCTAATGGCTTTACTCAATGTCTCTCTAATACTTCACTTTTTGTCTATCAGCATGATGGTTCACTTGTTATGTTCTGGTGTACGTTGATGATATCATTGTTACAGGTAGCTCATCAGAGTTTGTCTCTTCTCTGATTGCTACTCTACATTCACAGTTTGCTCTCAAGGATTTGGGTACATTATCCTATTTCTTGGGTGTGCAAGCAACGTTTATTGATGATAGTCTTTATCTTTGTCAGCAACACTACTTACTTGATTTACTACAGCGTACTGGTTTAGCTCAGTGTCGCCCACTATCTACTCGTGTTGCCTTTGGTCAACAACTTTCTCGGTATTCTGGTATACCATTAGCTGATCCTACGTTATATCATAGTACTGTTGGTGCTTTGCAGTATCTTGTCTTGACTCGCCCTAAGATTGCTTATGCCGTCAGTAAGGTGTCTCAATTTCTACAGGCTCCTACTGATTGTCATTGGGCAGCTGTCAAACGTATCTTAAGATATCTTTGAGGTACTGATTCCTTTGGATTGACCATCCGTCGATCTCCTAGCTTTGATATTCATGGGTATTCTAATGCAGATTGGGCAGGTTGTCTTGATGATCGTCATTCTACTACTGGTTATTGTGTTTTTCTTGGTCCTAATCTCATTAGTTAGAGTTCCAAGAAACAACACACTGTTGCTCGATCGGCAGAATACCGGGCTCTTGCTCATACTGTTGCTGAAATTCAATGGCTTATGTCGTTGCTTACTGAGCTACATGTTCCTCGGCTACATTCTCCTACTTTATGGTGTGATAATATTGGTGCTACATATCTTGCTGTCAATCCAGTCTTTCATCAGCGCACCAAGCATCTTGAGATTGATCTGCATTTTATTCAGGATATGGTTCTGTCACGGTTGATTTGTGTCTGATATATTCCTACTGGTTCTCAACTTGCTGATATTTTGACCAAGGGATTGCCTGCTTCTCGGTTTTCTCAGTTGCGTTCCAAACTTCACGTGACTACACCTCGTTCAGTTTGAGGGGGCATATTAGAGATATGGTTATGATGGTTGTTACATATTGCTTAGAGGTTGTTATATTAGTTGTGATCTAGAGGTTGTTATGTTAGGTTGTTATGCTAGTTGAGATCTAGTTGAGATTTCTATCTAGATTCTTCTATTAATCTCTATAAATAGTCATTGTATCTTCTTGACATAATCAATGAGAATATACCTTCTTTACAGCACTTTTGTTTCAGTATCTTTTACATGTAGTTGATGCTTCCAATGGTTCTATCATTCCATTCCAACAATTAAACATTGACTACTTTCAAAACGCAAACAAAGAAGTACAATAATAAACTTAACAAGATGGTAGAATAAATTACATGAAAGGAGATTAGAATCCCTAATTACAAACTAAATGTGGTTAGACCATCTCTAATGGGATGCCCTTTTTCATAGGTGGAGATACGTATAGATACATAATCAATCATGTGAGGATGATAAACAACAATGCAAAAGTGTCACACTTGATATAGATTGATGTGATCGATCTAGCCCACAACTAAGAGAATCTCATTATTATATATGTGGTTGCTATAAGTATTATGTTTAAGGAAACTAGTTATATACATAGTTTCAGTAATCCATAAATTTTGTTTTGGTTTGAAAACACTCAATCCTAGTTCAGTCCTACTTTAAGAAATAAATTTAAGTTGTAAACTTTTTTATATACTTATAGTCTTGTTTTAACAAATCCACTTTTAACCTCACACAATATATCCCTAACTATTTATAACAATAACATTTAGAAAATGACTCCACATTTTTACTTTGGCCTCGAGGGTTTATAATTTCATCCAACTGAAGAGAAGTGACTGTCTTATTAGGCTATCAGTCTACAACCAAAATTTTATGCTCCTTAACACTGGTTTGAGACAAAGTGTATTCAAATTGCAAACAATTCCAAATAACAAACCACAAATGATAGATAGAGAGAGTTATTGCTTATTCATTATGATTGCGAGAGCTTACATTGATAGGTTAGAACAAGTAGATCACCAATCAATTATAATTTATAAATATATGTAACACCCGGTTATTTAAAAAGACATGAAATGAAGAATAAAAGAAAAGAAATGTAATAATGTCCAAGTGAAGGGACCAAAAGTTTCCAAAAGGACAAATTTTTGGTAAAGTTGGTGTAAAGGTGGGCATGGCCGCCCACCCTCACTTCACATCACCACTACTTTCGGTTTTAGAGAGAGAGACAAGGGAAGAAGAGCAGAACTTCGGGTTTTGAAGAAGAAGGAAAGAAGTGAACGAATTCAAGGTAAGAATTCGTGGTTTTTATGTGTTTATGACGGGTTTTTATCCCGGTTATATGCTTATGTGTTTATGTGATGTGTTTGTGCTCGGGTGTGTGTGTGTGGTGTTGTTTTTAGGTGTTTGAACTCATTGCAAGCGGGTTAGAAAGGAAGAAACACCCAAGTTGCATCAGGTGAGTTCTAGACCTTGGTTTTTACTTGTTTTAAACTATCGTTGGGGCTGAAAATGTATGAAAATGGTTTTTATAAAGTCTATGTATGTTACCCGTGTGCATTGTGCATGTTGTATGTTGATTCTTGAATTGCTTATAGGTTATCCGTGTTTAGAATAGCCATGTTAAGCTTAGAACAGATGGGTTTGATGATTTGGGTTTGAAAACATACTAGGAACATGATATACAGAAGGTTCATAAGCCTAAAAATGCCATAGAATGATTTAAGTGTAATCCATGTGCCTGAACAGTAGTCCATGCGCCTAAGATTACATTAGAAATGTTTAAGTACAACCCATGCGCCTGAACAGTGGTCCATGCGGCTAGAAAATAAAAGTCGGACGACTAAGTGTAAGGCTCATGCGCCCCAATAGTGCCCATGCGCCTAAGTGGCTCATGCGCCTAAGTGTCCATGCGTCCGAATAACCCATGCGCCTAAGTGTTCATACGCACCAATAGTGCCCATGCGTCTGAATAGCTCATGTGCCTAAAGTGATAAATGATTAAGTGTTGGCTGATGTGCCTACATAGTGAGGAAACGCCCAAACAAGGCTCATGCGCCCAAATAGTTCCCATGCGCCTAGCACTTAGAAAATTTTACAGAATTTTCTAGGAGTCTGTGCTTTAGGGTTTTGACTAAAGTTGACTAGGGCTTGATAATGATGATGTTTCATGCATGATATGATTACGTATGTTTGTTCCTTATTATTATTGCTATTATTATTATTACTTATAGTATGTGACTTTACGTGGTATGTTATTATCATAACGTAAAGTATATCGTAATAATAAAGTGAAAGAGCAATAAAGAAAAGAAGAGGAAAATTAATAAAATGTTAACAAGTCTTGCAAGTTTATAGAGAGTGACACGACCATGTTGTCGTTAGCTCGACCGTGTTACGGGTTAGCTACCCCATATTGCACACGGGACCAGGACCTTATAGTGTGTCTTGGGTGATTGGGTCGGCCTTGTACATAGTACACATAACCCTTTCGAGAGATACAGTTGACCCTTTCGAGGGATACAGTTGACCCTTTCGAGGGATACAGTTGACCCTTTCGAGGGATACAGTTG
>BJCM01211534.1:0-11931 GCA_018326385.1 Flaveria bidentis
GTCTTTTATTGTAATATTTTATATTTTGTACTAGTATAGGGACTAGTTTTGTAAATTGTTAGTTCCTTAGTTGCTAGTATAAATAGCTTAGACTAGAGAGTTAGTTGCAGGTTGTTGCTAAGTAGTTGTTGAGAGTTTGTTGAGAATTGTTAACTGCTTTCTTACTCTTGTAATTGTCTTAGCTATATCAATGAACTGTGAATTTGTTGATATTGCTTGAATTGATTACAATTGTTTGTGTTTCTATTGAATTGTTTACATAAATTATTACAGATTGTCTCAATTGATCCTATCAATACATCATCATCATGCATAGGCATCAATCATACATCATGCCAAAGCGTTGAATATACATCTTAACATCATGCCCATCACATCATCTATGACCTCAAAATGTCAACTTACACAGCCCCGAGAACCTCCCAATTCAAGGCCTACATTTCATCTTTTTCCCTAGAAAGTCAAAAAAATTCCAAGTGTCCATCTGCATTTGCCTTTTTATTCATCCGCATTTGCTATAGTTCATTCGCATTTGCCTTTTGTTCATCCGCATTTGCTGTAGTTCATCCACATTTGTCGTCCGCATTTTGCATTCTTAGACTTGGTCATCCTCATTTCTATCCTCATTTCATATACTTAGTCAATGCTTATCCGCATTCACTTTCATCCGCATTTCCCATACATAGTCAATGCTCATCTGCATTGACTTTCATCCGCACTTCCCATACTTTTTCAATGCTCATACGCATTGACTTACTTAGCAATTAATACTCATCCGCATTAACTGTTCATCCGTATTTCTTCCCATTACTCATACGCATTTGTTTCTGCATACTTGGGCAGGTTCTAATCTTAAACATATGAGCCCAAAACATTAGATTTCCATTCCCAATGACTGACTAACATGTTCAAAGCTTAAATCTTACCTTCTAAGCCATATAAACATAGCCAATACATCACTAATCATAAACGTAACCCAACATCACATCATAATCTCGGCATACACACATTCATACATACGGGTTGGAGCTCACCTTTGCAGTGGGGTTCTAGAACTCACCTTTGCAGCTCTTGAGTATGGCTTCTTCCAAACTCATTTGCAAATTGAATTCAATCGCCTATAAACCCACTAAAAACATACCCGAACGCATACAAACACACATCAGCATAAACCCGAGGAGATAACCGGTTAAGAACACCATAAAACCATGAATTCTTACCTTGAATTCGAATTTTTAGCTTGATCTTCATCAAAACCCGAAAACTCGGCACTCTTTCTCTCTAGAATCCATAAGAAGAAAGGTGATGCGCAAGAGTGGGCTGCCATCACCTTTATTCACTAACTTTTTCAAAGTTTTTTCCTTTTGACACTTTTCACCCCTTAACTTGGGTAAAATATCTTATCTTCTTTTTCTTCACCTTATTCTTCTTTCTTGGGCTTTAATAAAAATAACTGGGTGTTCCAAGTCCACCCCCCTTATTTGGGTTTCGTCCCTGAAACCTGTTATTCCTCAAAGAATTATGGGTAATGCTACCTCATTTCTTCTTCAGTCTCCCACGTAGACTCGGATCCCTTCATGTTCTTCCACTGTACACGCACAAGAGGAACCACTTTATTTCTCAGTCTCTTCTCTTTATTTTTATCAATGATTGCCATTGGTTGCTCCACATAAATGAGCTGTTCATATACTTTGATATCCTCCAGTGGAATAATCATATCCTCGTCTGCTAAACATTTCCTCAGATAAGATACATGGAACGTCGGATGAATTCCACGTAACTCACCTGGTAACTCCAGCCTATAGGCCACCTCTCCTACTCTAGAAACGATTCGGAAAGGTCCTATATACCTTGGGCACAACCTGCCCCGTTTTCTGAATTAGATGATACCCTTCGAAGGTGAGACCTTCAACATAACCCGGTCACCCACCTTGAACTCAATCGGTCTGCGTCATTTATCAGCATACGACTTTTGTCTATCCTTGGATGCCTTCATGAAGGCTTTGATCTTTTCAAGCTACTCAGTCGTATCCTTGATCACCTCGACGCTCCCTAACTCCTTCTGACCAATTTCACCCCAACACACAGGTGTTCGACATCTCCAACCGTATAGCATCTCATAAGGGGGCATACCAATGCTGGCATGATAGCTGTTGTTAAATAAGAACTCAACTAACGGTAAGTGGTCATCCCAACTTCCACCAAAATCGATAACACATGCCCGAAGCATGTCCTCCAATGTCTGAATGGTCCTCTCTATCTAACCATCAGTCTCGGGATGATAAGCCGTGCAGATATGTAACCTCGTCCCCATAGCATCGTGGAATTTCTTCTAGAATTTGGATGTAAACCGAGTGTCATGATCCGACACAATAGACACCTGTACACCATGACGAGTTACAATCTCGTTAATGAAAAGATCCGCAAACCTCTTAGATGAATATGTCTCGCGGATTGTTAGGATGTGAGCACTCTTCGTCAAATGGTCAACTATCACCCATATGGCATCTTACCCTTTCAGGGTACGCGGTCGCTTGGTGATAAAATCCATGGTGATGTGCTCCCACTTTCATTCCGGTATAACCAACAGTTGGATCTTTCCATATGGCTTCTGATGCTCCACTTTCACTTATAAGTAAGTAAGGCACTTACTCACATACTCCATCATATCACGCTTCATACCCGACCACCAATAGTCTTTCTTCATGTCTTGGTACATCTTTGTGGCTCTAGGATGAATAGAGTATCAAGCCTTGTGAGCTTCATCCATGATCTTCATGCGTAGATCCCCAAAACGAGGAACCCACAATCGTCCAAATCGGGTTCTAACACTAAGCGTATTTTCACCCAATTCTGCGACCAGACCTCTCACTCTTTCAGAGTTAAGATGATCTTCTTTCAATGCTTCATATTGAAATTCTTTGATTTGTTTCATCACATCCGAGGTCATGATCAACTTATATGCATTCACCCGAATTAGTTCGGGTCTCTGTTTTCTGCTAAGGGCGTCCGCCACGACGTTGGCTTTGCCCGGATGGTAATGGATCTCGCTATCATAATCTTTTATAAGCTCCAACCATCGTCTCTGTTCATGTTCAGGTCCTTCTGCTCAAATAAGTACTTCAGACTCTTGTGGTCAGTGAATATAGTGCACTTTGTCATGTAAAGGTAGTGCCTCCGAATCATTAACGCAAAGACCATAACTGCTAGCTCCAAGTCATGAGTAGGATAATTGACCTCATGAACCTTCAACTGTCGGGATGCATAGGCTATAACCTTCCCTCTCTACATTAACACACACCCCAACCCCGAGTAAGAAACATCAAAATTAACAACCAGATCTTCACTTCCATCGGGTAATGATAGAACAGGAGCCTGAGTCAACCTCACCTTTAATTCTCCGAACGCCTTCTCTTGAGCTTGACCCCATGCAAACCTCACATCCTTCCGGGTCAACTTAGTTAGTCGAGAAGCTATCTTAGAGAAGTCTTGGATAAATCTTCTGTAGTAGCCCGCCAAACCCAAGAAACTACGGATCTCGGATGGCGTCTTCGGGGACTTTCATTGCATCACCGCCTCCACCTTTGCCACGTCCACCATAATCCTGTCAGGATTCACGACATGACCCAAGAATTGGACCTCACGCAACCAGAACGCGCACTTGGAGAACTTAATGTACAACTTCTCCTTTCTCAACGTCTCCATCACCTCTTGAATGTGACCGTCATGCTCCTTTCTACTCTTGGAATAAATCAGGATATCATCGATAAACAAAATCACTGATTTATCCAACATTGGTCGACACACTCGGTTCATGAAATCCATAAAAGCAGCTGGCGTGTTGGTCAAACCAAGTGACATAACAAGGAATTCGTAGTGACCATAACGCGTGCGAAAATCTGTTTTAGGAACATCCTGCTCTTTCACCTTTAGCTGATGGTAGCCCGATCGAAGATTTATCGTTGAAAAGCAACTGGCACCTTGAAGCTGATCAAACAAATCATCAATTCTCGGTAAGGGGTATCGGTTCTTTATCGTCAACTTGTTCAGCTTACGGTAGTCAATACGCATCCTCATACTACCATCATTCTTCTTCACAAATAAGACCGGAGCACCCCAAGGAGAGATACTCGGTCTAATAAAGCCCTTATCAAGCAACTCTTGCAACTGCTCCAACAACTCTTTCATCTCAGTCGGAGCCAAACGATACGATGCCTTGGCTACAGGTTGGGCACCTGGAATCATATCAATCTGAAAATCAATCTCTCGGTCAGGTGGCACTCCTAGTAAGTCTTCAGGAAACACATCTGGAAAGTCACACACAACTAGGACAACGAACAACTGTGGTTTTGGTGTTTCCGCATCCTTCACATAAGCTAAATAGGCGCTACATCCACGCCTCATACATTTTCCCGCCACCGCCATTGAGATTACTTTTGGGATCGTCGTGACCCGATCCCCGTAAATCGTCACCATACTCCCGTCAGGCGCTGTCAACCGAATCATCTTCTTGCGACACAAAATGTTTGCTGTGAAATCCGCTAACCAATCTATTCCAAGAATCAAATCGAAACCACCTATGGTCATTATGAATGGTCTAACCGGAAATTTATGACCTTCTAATTCCACATCATATCGCTCTATCACCTCTAAAAGCCTAGTAGACTTACCTATGGTAGTTTCTCAAAGAGCGCATCAACATGTCTACTACTAATAGGCAGCTTAGCACAGAAAGTAGTAGAAATAAAACTTTTACTGGCACCCAGATCAAATAACACAGAAGCTAAAGTTTGGTTTACTAGAAACGTACCTGACACGACATCAGGGTCCGTTCTAGCTTCCTCATGTGTCATAGTGAATGCCCTTTCTCTCGCCCTCGGTCCTTCACCTCCCATCTTCTTCACCCCAAGACCCTCAACTCTTGGCTTCTTACAGTCTATACTCATGTGACCACTTTCCCCATAGTTGAAACACCTCGTACCTCTGCAATCTCTAGCCATATGACTAGGCTTCCCACATTTGAAACAAAACTCAACCCCCATCTACACTCACCACTATGCTTCTTTCCACATTTTCCACACTTCTTCGATCCCGTACCCGGTGTGACTATACGGCGATCATCCACCCATGCCTTCTTGTTACCCATCGACGCATCACCCCGACCAAACCTCTTCCCATTCTAATTCCAATCACCACCACCCTTCTTGCTACTTTCAGCCACCACCACTACAGCCCTCTCATCATACAATCTCCCTGCCAAATCCACCTCCGACCTAAACATGCTCGGTCAGGTAGCAATCATGTGCCTGCGGATATCTGCCGGCAAGCCCTGAATGTATCTCTTAATCTTTCGCGACAGAGGCGTCACCTGATCTGGCACCAGACGTGCCATTTCGTTGAACTTGGTGGTGTATTGCTGATGTGTCATTGTTCTCGCCTCCAACTGCAGTAATTTCCTTCCACCTTATCCATCTTCCGGTAAGGACAGAACTCCTCGATCACCAACTTCTTCAGCTCAGACCATCTCATCCTCCTAATAGCCTGACTACCCTCAGCTTGAACAATATTGTCCCACCAGCATAAAGTTGTGTCCATGAAAGAATGGGCAACAAACTTCACCTTTTGATCCTCTCGGCACTCACTGATATTTAAAACAACTTCCATTTCTCTCACCCATTAGTGAGCAACAGCAGCATTGCCACTACCATCAAAAGTAGGGGGCTTGCACCGTTGAAATGCCCCGTAGTTACAACCTGGTACCACCTCCGGTGTAGGCTCTTCTTCTTCCTTTTCTTCTTTTTCATCAGACAGAACTGTCTCAGTCTCGGGCTGTCTTCTTTCGCCCGTAGGTCTACTCTTTTCCCTTCCTTCCCCATCTCTAACATCCTTTATCACTTCGGTCACCATAGACGGTAGGATCGTCTGCATGACCTGATGCACTTCCTCCACGACCCCCTCCTTCACTAAGGCTCTCAGATTAGCACTCTCATCTCCGCCCATGGTATGAGGGGTCTTGGGTTCTTCATGAACCACCTTTTCGGCTCAAGGCCTTCCTCTCGTGACCCGTAGTTCAGCACCACGTCCACCACCACCATGCAAAGCTTTTGATGATCTACCACCAGCCATCCTATAACTCCTACTGAAAGATTTAAACACCAACACGGTCATTCAATGGAACAACTTAGTTTATGTCAAGTACAGTAAGTACCAAATTACAGTGGCTAGTTGTGATTAGCCACTTACTTTACTTTTCATACCCCAAGCATTACCTGTCCTGACTACATCAATATCTAAATCTACAAACAAAACATAAACCACATAACATACGCACGTTATGCCGGTTAACATTACGAAAATACCTAATGGCACACAGCTACTCGGACAGGCATCCATTACCTTTTTCGTCCTATTCTCAGTTTAAGTTTAGGTTTATTTTGAAAATTTACCTGTTTCACTTAAACTTTGGCTCTGATACAAACTTGTAAGGCCCCGTTCCCGGGATGCTTACAGCTGGCCAATCATCGCACATAAAACATATAATTACATTTAACTTTAATAAAACATCGCAGCGGAACATTAAAATGATTTTTTTATTATAAATGCTTTTGCAAAATAATACAACATTCGTTACACAAATTCATTTGTTCGCATTACAATTGAAGAACATTAACAAAAGAATGCCATCAAAATGCCAAGTAGCTGTCCCGCGCCATCCTCATCAATGCTCACCTGCCAACTGGAAAATGCATAAAAAGTTAACGTTACTAAATGAGTTCTAGTTTAACATAAAACATACTTTACATTAATTAAACCGTTCTTTACTTAACATGTGATCACACATCGTACGTACACTTAGATAATATCATTATTATATTCATCATTCGTTCGTTAACTTTCGTACATTCATCGTACGTCATTATCATTCATTTCATACATAACTTTCATACTTTAATTCGTTCGTTCATTAGATTCAATGACATGTATAATACCCCGAACATTGTGCACGAAGCTGGTTACTAGGCCTGAGATCTTACATAGACCTCGAACATTGTGCACAAAGCTGACTCCAGTACCTAGGGCAAGAGGCAAGGACCCCCTATACATATGAATCACAAAGATTGGACCCCAGTGTGCATCCTTCTAGGGTAGCTAACCTGCACACCATTGAGCCAATACCCTTCATTGGGTGTGCACCTCCATACATTTGCTTGCAAGCCTTTCTTACATTCATTCGTTCATTAATGCATGCATTCATTCATCAAGTTCCTCTTTTCATTATCTTCCACTTTACGTTACATTTCATTCATTAACATTCAACGTAAAGGCACGGGTAGATAAACACACATCTAAGGAACATAAACATAACAATCAACATCATCATACAGGGCATCATACATAGATAACATACATCATGCGTAATCATAAAACATCATACATCATCATCATGCATAGGCATCAATCATACATTATGCCAAAGCATTGAATATACATCTTAATATCATTCCCATCACATCATCTATGACCTCAAAAAGTCAACTTACATAGGCCCGGGAACCTCCCAAGTCAAGGCCTACATTTCATCTTTTTCCCTAGAAAGTTAGAAAACATTCTAAGTGTTCATCCGCATTTGCCTTTTTATTCATCCGCTTTTGCTATAGTTCATTCGCATTTGCCTTTTGTTAATCAGCATTTGTCGTCCGCATTTCCCGTACTTAGACTTGCTCATCCGCATTTCTCGTACTTAGTCTTGCTCATTCGCATTTCCATCCGCATTTCATATAGATAGTCAATGCTCATCCACATTGACTTTCATCCACATTTCCCATACTTAGTCAATGCTCATCCGGATTGACTTTCATCCGCACTTCCCATACTTAGTCAATGCTAATCCGCATTGACTTACTTAATAGTTAATACTCATCCGCATTAACTGTTCATCCACATTTCTTCTCATTACTCATCAACATTTGCTTTTGCATACTTAGGCAGGTTCTAATTTTAAACATATGATCCCAAAACATCAGATTTCCATTCCCAATCACTGACTAACATGTTCAAAGCTTAAATCTTACCTTCTAAGCCATAGAAACACAACCAATACATCACTAATCATAAACGTTTCCCAACATCACATCATAACCATGGCATAAACATATTCATACATACGGGTTGGAAACCCAGTTTAATTAAAACATACAATCATGCATTTCCAACCCCAAAATCAGTTAAAACGTGTAAAAAGAGGGGTTCTAGAACTCACCTTTGCAGCTCTTGAGTATGGCTTCTTCCAAACTCGTTTGCAAATTGAATTCAATCGCCTATAAACCCACTAAAAACATACCTGAATGCATAACACATATAAGCATAAACCCGAGGACATAACCAGTTAAGAACACCATAAAACCATGAATTGTTATCTTGAATTCGAATTTTTAGCTTGATCTTCTTCAAAACCTGAAAACTCTGCACTCTCCCTCTCTAGAATCCGTAAGAAGAAAGGTGATGTGCAAGAGTGGGCGGCCATCACCTTTATTCACCAACTTTTTTCAAAATTTTGTCCTGTTGACACTTTTCACCCCTTAACTTGGGTAAAATATATTTTCTTCTTTTTCTTCACCTTATTCTTCTTTCTTGGGCTTTAATAAAAATAACCGGGTGTTACACAAACTTAACAAGCTGAAAATTGATGGTTTTTTATTATTAAGTGATTAATAAAAGGTTATTAAAAGGATTAATGATTATAATAAAAGGGGTTTTATTAAAAGTGAACCATAGGATACCTTGTATTTGAAAGCATGCAAATATAATGTACATAGAGTTTTCTAAACTAGTATTATGAAAACATAAAAATTCTTTTATAAACAAGTTAAACACCATCTTTTTTGCACAACACTTGAGTCACTTGGAAACTCTTAATCGGATAAACGTCACCTAACCATTTTGAGGGAACTTGTGATTTGAGGTGGGGATACCATATTTATGGGATAAAGGTCACCTAACCACTTATGTTGGAAAACTCACATGTGTGTGTAAGTAGGGTAACTTAATTTTCAAACCATGTTTAATGGATCACCTACAATGTGGTTTACAAAGGTGTTCATGGGAACGTGCCGACTACACATATGATGTTTAAGTCGATCCCATATCTTAAAGTTGCAAAGGGTTGCAATTGTCAAAACGTTGATTACCTTGTTAATTTAAATAATGGGATAAAGGTCACCTAACTATTATTTTAATGTAACGTTGGATTCTAGAATTTTAAAATTGTGTAAGACACTTAAAAGGGCTATAACTATTAAAATATGAACAATATCGAAAATACTAAAATTGAACTTTGTTAAACTTTTGTAAATGGCCACCAACAACAATGAAAATAATGATATCCCATCCGCTCACTCTCTATCACTAAGGACCATTATCCAAAAGTAGCATCTAAACCATAATAACTTCATAGATTGGTTTTGAAACTTGTGAATTGTTTTCAAGCAAGAGAAACAATCGTATATTTTAGACGATCTGATTCCCGATCAACCTAATGAGGAGGATGAGCAGGCCTATAATAATTGGGTGAAATACACCGAGGACTCGATCCAAGTGTCTTGCCTCTGTTGGCAAGTATGACTCCGGATCACCAAAAGGAGTATGAACATCATGGAACATATGACATGATTACTCAGTTGAAGGAAACGTTCCAACAACAAGCAAGGGTAGAGCGTTTCAAAACGGTTCAAGCACCCCATGCATGTCGTATGGATGACACCCAATCTGTTTCATCTTATGTACTTATGACGAAAAGCCACATTGACCGCCTCGAAAGGCTGAATCGTCCCATCTCAAAAGATTTGGCTACGAATTTGATCCTCAACTTTTTGTCAAAAAGGTTTGACAACTTTGTCATGAATTATAACATGAAGTGTGGGACAAGAACATAAGTGAGCTTCACTCTATGCTCAAAACAGCCGAGGCAGCCATGGGTAAAAAGGTTTTACCCGTTATCACCATCAATGAAGGTGGGAACAAAAAGAGGCCTCACCCCACACCCAAGGCAAAAGTTGCCAAGGGTAAATGGCACATTAGGGGAAAGGGAAAGGGAGTGGTTAGCGTGCTACCACCAAAACCAGCAGAGATGAAGCAAAAGGTTGCTTCGAATGACCCATGCTTTAAGTGTGGGGAGATTGGACATTGGGCAAGAAATTGTCCAGTCCATCTGAAAGAGTTGCAAGCTAAGAGGGATGCCGGGCAAACTTCAGGTACAATTTACATGATTCATATTGATCCAAATTTAATATCCTCTAACACATGGGTATTGGATACCTTATGTGGAACTCATATTTGCAACTTATTGCAGGGGTTCAAAAGAAGTAAGGACATCAAGAAAAGGGATGTTAGTCACTACATAAGGAATAGGGCAAAAGTTCAAGTTGAAGACTGAGGGGACTACATCTTGAAGCTTCCAAATGGTTTGGAAGCAATTTTGAAAAATGTTTTGTGTGCTCCTAGTTTGTCTAGGAACATTATTTTTGTTGCCCAATTAAGACTATATGGTTATGTTTTAACATTTATTGAAAATGAAATTCATGTTTCTTTAAATGACATATTTTATTTTAGATCTATTCCTATTAATGGTATTTATGAATTGGTTCGTGAAAACACATTGTATGATTGCTTATTGTACCAAACTACAACCAAGAAAGTCAAATTGGATTTGAGTTATACCTATCTTTGGCATTGCCGTCTTGGTCATATAAACAAGAAAAGCATACATACACTTCAAAAGAATGGTGTGTTAAAAGCAACTGAACATGATTCAGTTGATGTATATGAATCTTGTTTACAAGGTAAAATGACTAAGGCACCTTTTAGTAGCAAATCCGAAAGGGCAAAAGATTTATTAGACATCATACATTCGGATGTATGTGGTCCTTTTAAGCCAATGACTAGGTACCATGAAAAATACTTCACTACCTTTACTGACGACTATAGTCGATATGGTTATGTCTACTTGTTAAGACACAAAGATGAAGCTTTTGAAATGTTCAAAATCTTCCAAAATGAAGTAGAAAATCAATTCAACAAGAAAATAAAAATTCTCCGCACCAATAGAGTAGGTGAATACTTAAGTGATGCTTTTAGAAATCATCTTTGAAGTTGTGGTATCGTATCACAACTATCTCCACCTGGAACACAACAACACAATGGTGTGTCCGAGAGGAGAAATCAAACTCTATTGGAAAAGGTTCGATCTTTGATGGCTAGAAGCTCATTGCCTCTATTATTTTGGGGTTTCCCTTTGCTCTCGGTGGCTCGTATTTTGAATATGGCCCCAACCAAGAAAGTGGAAAGTGGCATTGAAGGGTTCCATCACTATCATATTTAAAGGTATGGGGTTGTGAGGATTATATTAAGACTCCCACCTCAAACAAGTTAGAAAGTTCTTCCACTAAGTGTATCTTCATTGGATATCCTAGAGATTCTATGGGATATTATTTCTATGATCCATTGGAACAAAAGGAGTTTGTTGCCAAGAAGGTCGAGTTCTTAGAAGCTAAGTTCCTTACGGAAGGAAGTAGCAGTAGAACAGTGGATCTTGAGGAAGATTAAGAACTACAAACTGATACACGTTTGGTTGACACTAGCACTCAACATGAGGATGTTGAGGAAGATCAAATGGTTGATCAATACACACAAAATGTTTGTAGATCTGGTAGAATTAGTAATCCACCTGAAAGATATAGATTTTTCGTGGATGGATGCTATGTGGTAGATTCTGATGAACCAACCACTTATCGTGATGCAATGTCCAATTTGGATTGTGACAAATGGCTTGAAGCCATAAACATTGAGATGCAATCCACGTATGACAACCAAGTATGTGACTTGGTTGAACCACCTCTTAACTCCAAGATAGTTGGAAGTAAGTGGGTTTTCAAG
>BJCM01211536.1:0-10831 GCA_018326385.1 Flaveria bidentis
ATAATAGCACATAAACCTTCGAATTCCTACCTTGAATCCGGCTTTCTCCTTGATCTTCTTCACACTCCGACAGCACGTTTCCTCACTCTGAAATTTCGTCTGAAAAGGGCGTGGTGGAGGAAATGGGCGACCATGCCTTCTTGTAACCACCACTCCCTGTACCTTTTGTCCTTTTTACATTCTTGGTCCTTTACCTTGAGCTAAGTTTACATTTGTTACCTTTATTGTTTATTTTAAATATCCGGGTGTTACAATAACTAAATGGAAAAGTTTTATTACAATTTATAAAGTTCTAAAATAAAATTTTAATAAACTTATAAAGCTTTATTAGTAATCATGAATTTAAAGTATTAAGTGAAAATAAATAATCAAATTATAAAGTTTACAAGTATTATAAAATGATTAATTTGATTAATTATTCAAATGGGTTTTATAAAGTTTAGGGTTGAGTTTGTAATTTTTTTAAAATATTTAAAATAAAACTTTATTACATAAGATAACTAAAATGGATACTTTAGGGACCTAGGTTGTCAATTTGAAAGTCTTGAAACAAAACCCAACCCCCTCCTTGATTTGCCGGCCACACCTCCGGACACAAGTCTGGCAAGCTCCGGCGACCATCAATCCACCGAAACACTTGATTAACTTGCAATTAAATCGTTACTAAACCATTGCACACCAGTTTCGAACATAAAGTCATTGTTAATTGAATTAAATTGGTTGATTAAGGCTGTGTTCTTAAAACCGAAACATTTCTTTAAAACTTGAACTCGATCGTTATGAAACAGTCTTAAATGGGCTTATATAACCATGTTGAAACCTGCAACTCAACTCCTTTGAACCACCTGCGACTCCAATTTCAATAAAACACACACATACACCATGAACGAGTACTAACTTTATTCGCGACCTGCAACTAAAACGTGATCCATGTTCGAAGCTTTACTACACAAAATTGGTTGAGGGTTAGTGGACATCGTCACTGTTAGAAGTTTCCCAACCCTATAATTGAAGGAGACAATCCGTTTTCAACTCTAATTGATAGCAAACATGGTCGCAACTATGTTTCATCTTGTAACAGTGGTGTAGTCATCTTTCGGGTAATTAAACACCCATACATATTCGGTTTCATTTGGGGATTTAAAGTCCTAATATTGATCCGGTTAATAACATCGATTTGATGTTCAATTTGGATCAAGATCAAACTATGGTTCATGTTGATTTAGGGGATTTTGTAATTAATGTTTTTAAACTTATAATTGAGCATCTAACCAAATAAGAGCTTCTACCCCACCGGTTACAACTTTCAACTCTCACACAAGGGACCCGGGTTCGAACCTGGGGACCCTCCAAATTTTTTTAACCATTAGTTATTCTATTCATATTAACTTGCATAAAACCTTAATATATTTTTTAGTTAATAAAATTATTAAGTTAATTTTTTAAAGATTTTAAAACTTATAATTCTTAAATTTAATCAATTATTAAAGAATAAAAAGATTATCAAAATATTATTAAGCCATTTATGGGTTATAAAGATATTATAGCTCAAATTTGGATTATTTTAAAAACAATTTAAACCTACGTATTATAAATGCTTTAATTAGTTAATCATACAAATGATTATTTAAATAGTTAACTATTTAATCATTTATTTAACCATCTTATATCCTTAATAGTTAATGAATTTATTCTTTAAACTTTTATTTAAATTTTTGAAATTTATAAAACAATATAATTTGCTATTATACTTCATTCTCATTTTAAAGGTTTTGTATTATAAAATCTTTATAATAAATCATTAAAGGTTCAAAACTTTATAAAGTCATTATAAATAATTTTAAAGTCATTTAAATAAGTATTCAATTAATTCTCTTTATCAAATTTTAAATATTTAATTATTAAATTAATTATTTCTTTTCGCACATTATGCTTAATCTTTACTTAATTAATAAATCAAATTATTAAATCAATCATTATCGTTTCTCAATCTTAATTGATTTATTCCATCTTTAACCAAAACATAATCGATTGCTTATTTTATGTTTTATTTAATTTAATTATTAAAACCCCCCACTTTCCACATGAAACCCTAATTTATACTTACTCTTGAATCTTATCGTTATTCTAATTCTGAGATATCAACCATTAGATTGAATCATGAAGAAATAGATGGAGCAATCTTAATTTCTTATTATTATCTTAAGTGCATCATACATATTGTGAGTTTTCCATGTGAGTTCTCCATATCCCTTTTTACTTATTTCACACCTTTTGAGGTGAAACATTTTAACCTTATAAACTTACACTTGTAAACATCTTGATACTTGTAAATGCACATGCAATTCATACTTTTATTTGACATGGTTATTTGTGTTATGGTAAGTTTTATATGAGATACATATTTTGTTTACAATTATTAACTATTGCTAGCCTGGAGACGTCTTAGATCTTTGGGCCTGACAAGCCTATTTGGTGCTAAAGCCGATGTATTGCCGGCTCCTGTTGACGTATGCTTGTTCATCATTGGAACCAAGTACACTTAGCCAATCTTATAAACTTGTAATCAAGTCGAGGTTTGGTTGTAACTATATGTGTTCTATAAACTTGCTAACTCATAACCATTGACATGAATTGCTACTTGTAAAACTTTTTATATATATGTGCGTTTAACCCATAAAAACTCACCAACTTTTAAAGTTGATCCTTTATTTTTAACATGTTTCAGGTTTGTTACTTGAGGAACTCTTCTTGCTCATATAGGACTTGGACTTAAATAAATTAAACATCCTATGTTGTTGTTTATATTTTTGTGTATTGTAATAACTTAACTGACTTGTATTGTTTAATGAATAATGGCATTTAATATTATTTCAATTTATGTTCTATGTGCTATGAACAATCGTTTCACATTCGTCCGCCCCGATGATTCCGCCGTCGGTCGGGGTGTCACAGATTGGTATTAGAGTCATGGTTATAGAGATTTAGGTTATTAGAAATGGAATGATCTAGACTATAACTAAGTACCCTTACACATGAGTCATCTCATGTATTTTATATGCTTATGCAGGAACGGTGAAGGGGGTCACTTACAACACAACAACACAAAGAGGAGGTAACTAAACTTAATCAAACAGTGAACTGGATTAACCATAGTATATGATACTAAGAACACAAGTAATTTAGTAAGAGACATAACAAGAGAATAAGATACACAAGTGTATGATTTTTAAGAATGCAGTATATTGCTTTCTCAATGTTCTATTACAAGTGTTACAAAGCATAAAGGATAGTTACAAGAACATGAGATACTTATACTACATCCTACAACCAGCCATACTATGAAAGCCAGTTGGATACAATTGACTAGACACAAAACAAAATCAATTGTAGAGTCAAAAGGCAGATTGACTTTAGACTAGTGACTATGACATGCCATAGCTCATATCCTTATCTATTACAAAAAGGATAAAGTACATGAAGTAGAAAGTTACAGACTCGAGACCTCAATGTACAGTTACCAAAACCATGGACCTTTTCACCAACTCATGTAAGTTGGTGACTTTCAGAGTTGCAGCGGAAAGGGATCCAACTTTATAGAAAAGTACATCAGATAAAACATGTTGTTAAAAGTCTTCGGAAGAAATCTGTCTTCAAGGGTTGAGCTTCGAAAGACTATGTCTCTGAAGCTTCGGAAGACTTCATCTTTGGCTTCGGAAGATATTGGTCTTGGCTTTGGAAGATTTCACACTTAGAATATTTCTGTTGCATGTGTGAAACTTCCGAAGCATTCTTTTTCAGTACTTGTGCAGCATGCATGCAGAAAGACTTTGGTTGCTTCAGCCTCTACACATATTCTCTAGAAACTCCCCCTAGGCTGATGCTACCAAAACACTTGAAGACTTCAGATATCAACAGTCCTTATCAGGATAATAACCAGCCCTTTCTTCATAAGATGATCAGGATCCTTTGAATATCAAAGTTTCTTCTCATGTCAAAGAGATCATGTAGAGGCAACTAAAACATGTCTTGCCAAGTTTAGACATTCTCAATGCCATGATCTCTGATCACATGCCACCTTTTTGGATTTGTAGTGTATGTCCAGGACAGGATGGGTCTTCCTGATGCTAGAGGAGCTATTGGAATGGGAGATGATGGAGCATCCTCTGGCTACAGATCCTCAGGATGTTCTGACTCATCCTGAGGTTCAGAAAAGGATGCAGTCTTCTTCTTCTTTGGCTTTGGTTTAGAAGCCATGCTTTTCTTTCTCTTTATAACTTTTAACTTAGAAGACTGGCTTGCAGTACCAGATTGATCTTCATTGTCTTTCTCAGTTGGTTCTTCCACTCTCATAGGCTCAAAAGGAGAGGGAGGTTGACCCTGTTGTGGATCATAAGACGAAGCTTGCTGAGATTCAGCCGGAGGTCCATGTTATGTCGTCTCTCGTTGTTCATCCTTAACCTCCACTTCAGGTGGAGCTTGACTTGGAGGGGAGTGTAAGTCAATCAACTCTCCACTCTTGATATTCTACTTGATCACCCTGATATGCTCATCCATAGTGGATAGAGACATGGGGTCAAGTCTCCTTCTGGAGAATCCATACAGCTTCAAGAAGCTCATCATCCTCTGCTATTAGCAGACTTCTTCATATTCTTTTGGATAATGGCTCTTGACTTAGCAGCTTCTTCCCTTAGCTTTCTTTTGGTTGTCTTTCTTTCCTTGACTATCTCAAGTTCAAGTTGTTTGAGATACTCAAACTCAACATAGTCATAGGATAAGTGAAGAAGTGCTTCTACCTGATAGAGGCCTGTGGCACTCAGGTAATTAATCATCTTGATCCTGTCTTCTTCTTTATCTACCTGAGGTTCTTGTTGAACCACATCCTTATGTTCAGGACTTTCTTGAATTGGGGAGAGAGTATGCACATGCTTGTACAGTCTTTTCTTTCTTCTATCTTCTTTGATTTGTACTAGTAGCTCTACATCTTCTGCCTCTTTCTTCTCCCTTGACCTTTCCAGGTCAACCAGTTCATTTAGTTCCTCCAAGGGGAGAGAAATGACATTGTCTATGTCATAGTTCCTTGTCTACAGGTAGTTTATCCTGACTACCCTTAACTTATCATTTTGAGTATCTAGTCTGGGGGCAGCCCTGATAGCAGACTCCATGAGTCTTGAAGACTCAGAAGAGAAACTTTCTCCTCTCAGCTTCCTTTTCCTCTCTCTCTCTCCTCCTTCTCAATCTCCTCAGATGTCATCTTTCTTTTCCCTTTGTCACTCAAAAAACTTTGTGACTCAGGGTGGAGAGAGCTTTGGCCTTCATTGCTTGATGTAGCTTTTGAGCTCTAGCCAGAGAGAGGTTGAGAAGCATCTTCACCAGCTGGTGTCTCAATAAGGGTATGCATCACTGCAGCAGTTGATGTTTATGGGACTGGGCTCTCAGATTCTGCCATTGGGCCTTCAGTCAAGGTTTCCCCTATGAAACTAATCTTAGGGTCTGCCTCAACATCCAATTGACCGATGACATAGCCTGATTGCCTTAGTCTTCTTTTGAAGCTGAACTCTGCAAAGATCTTGTCTTGGATTCTTTGTGCCTTTTTGTCAGCTTGTCTTGATTAGCTTGGATTGACAAGTGGCATTGTGACTAAATCCAGACTTTCATAGAAGTTCAGGGTGTGAAAGTTGAAGATCTCTTGTTGCCCTTGAACTCTAAGAAGGATGAGGGCTTTTATGTTGCTGTCATACCTCCACCCAATGATATGATTGGAAGATGGTGGAGTTGACATAGCCTTTGGTATCCTTTCCTCAAACATAATCTGTATTAAGGAGTCTATTGAGTCCATATCAATATGAACTTAAGGAAGTTGTTAAGTAGGCACAATTGCAAGTGAGGATGGTGACTCCTCAATGTCCATACTCTCTGAAGAACTCCCAGGTTATGTGGTAGTGATGACTTTCTCCCCCTTTTTGGTAGCATCACCCACTTGCATAGGTGAGCTAGGAGTTAGGTAAATCACCTCCATAGGTTCTTGTGTTCCTGGTTGAGCTTATCTTAAAGGTCTCCCAACTAGTTTTTCCTTAAGATATGAAATCTCAAGTTGTTGATCATTGACCCTGTTTTGCAAGGTAGTCACCTGAGATTCAAGGTGACTAACCTTGGAGACTAAATAGGTGCATGTTATGGACAGTTGTTGCACCTCTAGTCTTAAATTCTCCTCATCTTTATTAGAAGAATCATTGGGGGATGAGATGATTAGACCAGAGTCCTCACTCTCACCACTAGCTTCAGGTTCTTGGCTGCTGGATTTCATCTGCTCACTGGTAATCTCAGTTGAGATGTCAGTGGGATGAGTTGCCATGGTTGAGGTCGTAATGATGTAATCACTTTCAAAAGTGAGAGCCTCTTCCATATGGACATTCTGAACAGGTTTAGAAGTGTCCACCTTGATGACTGATGGGGGCTAGAAATAGGAGCCTCAGAAGCACTCATCTATCTTTGAGTAAGGGAAATGAAGAGAGAATCATGGTACTCACTGTAACCTAGATCTTTATTAGTGTAGAAGTCAAGGTTGGGGATTGGTTGGTTGAAATCTAAAGGCTGGGGATGGTAACTGTCCCCTGAAGGTTGATCACCTGAGTGTTGAGACTTAGAATGATGGCTTAAAGCAGTTTGGGTTATGAGCTCATCAAGCTGAGCATGAGGAACCTCAGCACTGATTCTTAAAGAGATGGGAGTGGTCTGCTCCTCATGAGAAGTAGGAGCTCCAGTGCCTACTTCTTCCTGTATGGGTGAGTGTATAGGGACCTGCACAGACTGAATAGCCTGAGTAAGGGTTCGTTTGGATTTTCTTTTGTAGGTGAGGGTGATTTGTGGCTATTTAGATGGTAGGGAAGTAGAAGGTGTGGGTTCAACACTAGCTGGTGCTGCTAGGTTGTCACCTTGAGCGATGAGCTCTAACATTTTTGGGACTAGGGTTGTTTCTATCCCAGATAAGCCAACAGTGGGCTTTCTCAGTATTTTAATGATGTCGGGCTTCATCTGTCCTAGTTTAAGAATCTTACCTGTTCCCCTTAACTGTGAGCCCGGTTCGTAGTTAAGAATGTACTGGACATATCTAGGGAATATGTAATATTCTAAGGAGTCCAAGTTTGCAAACAGATTAGTATAAACAAACTGAGAATACCTGAACTTGACCCCCTGAATCATTCCATGGACAATGAAGGAGAGATCCTCAGGAATCTGGTCCCATCCACCATGCTTGTTTGGTAAGCTGTGGATAACCACATGAAGCAGGAATTTCCAGTGGGATGAGACCTTCCCTTTTCTGAAGGTCTTGACATAGTAGTCTCCCTCATAACCCATCTGCTTAAAAGAATGATTTACAGCTTCCTTTGGGAAGAACACCTCACATTCTTCATCATCCAGCTGAAGATGCATGTTGATGATGGCCGGAGTGATGAAGACTATTATCCCTTGCACTGTGGCAGACAGTGCCTTCTCCCCATCCATTACGACCTCTTGGAAGGTCTTCCTGAATTCTAGTAGATGATACTCATAGAGTGGAGGATCAATGGCTAGGGAGGTGAAGTAGTTCGACAAAGCTAAGAAACGGCAAACCTCTGAGAAATGAGGATCTTTCTTAGAGCTTAACAGAGCAACCTGATTATGTTGCCTGTGTAACTGCATGGTAAAGTTCGGATCATTTTTGTGAAGAGGGTTGGCCATTGTGAGGTAGCTTAAGGATAAAGAAAGAAAGAAGAAAGAAATTTCAGAGAGAAATTTGGGGTTTTAGGTCAGGAGGAAGAAGCAGATGATAGAAAGAGGGGGAAACCGTTGGGTTTATATGTGAAAACAGATTTTAGATAAAGTTTAATAAAAGAGAATAAACTTTGAAATCTGGATGTCGGTCCCACCTCTGAAAAAGTTGTTTACTTTTTCTCAAAAAGTAGTTTTCTTGGAAATTAAAAACCTTCCGAAGGTAAATTATTTTCGGAAGTTTTAATGAAAAAACTTCAGAATCTAAAATGACTTCGGAAGAATTTCCTAAGAGTTTTGAAAATTTTGCTTTGGAAGAAAAAATAAGACTTGAATGCTTTGTTCACAGAAGAACAAAGCTTTCGAGAGTTAATTTTGCTTCGGAAGAAAATGGTCCTTGAAAACATATAAGTGTCTGAGACAAACATTTAAGCTTCGGAAGATATTTCAGAAATTTCTTCCGAAGGTAAAATTTCTTAGACAGTTATTTGTTTTAAAGGCATGATTTTCTTCCGAAGATAAAAACATATCTTCCGAAGGATAAAAAATTTTCATAAAATCTAAGTAAAGTCTTCAAAAATATTTTCATCCAAAGAAACAAGAGCTTATGAAAGTGATAAACTAGACAACTTAGGACACACAGATTTTTAAGAAATAATAAGAATTAGTTTTAAGAAAAACCTACTCAAAGTTGATCATCCCAATAGCTGATATTAGATATTTAAATATTTGTTCATCAAAAGTCTTTGTAAACAAATCAATATATTGTTCATCTATATGAACGTTGACTAGTTTAATTAATCCCTTTTCATAATTATCTCTTATTAAATGATACTTGATATTGATGTGTTTAGTCCTTGAGTGCTGCACAGGATTTTATGTGATAGAGATAACACTATTGTTGTCTATGTGAATGGAAGTCTCCTTGAAATTTAACCCATAGTCTAGCATCTGATTCTGAATCCAAAGCACTTGAGCACAATAGCTTGCAGCAGTAATGTATTCAGCTTCAGCAGTTGATGCAGAGACACAGGATTGTTTCTTGCATTGCCATGAGACAAGCCTTCCACCAAGAAACTGACATCACCCAGATATAGACTTTGCAGTCATGTTGCAACCACCATAATCACTATCTGTATAAGTATACAGATTGAAGACAGGATTTTTAGGATACCATAAACCAAGTGTTGAAGCACCTTTGAGGTATCTTAGAATCCACTTGACATTGATAAGGTGAGACATCTTAGGGTTGGATTGATATCTTGCACAAATACATGTAGCAAACATGATATCAGGCCTGCTAGCTGTAAGATACATAAGAGACCCAATCATAGCCCTGTAAAGGTGTTCATCCACACACTCCCCCTCAAGATCAGGTCTAAGTGAGTGGTTTCTTGCTATGGGTGTCTTAGCTATCTTACAATCAGTCATGTTGAACCTCTTGAGTATGTCCTAAACATACTTTGACTGACTAATAAAGATGCCATCTTCAACTTGCTTCACTTGAATTCCCAGAAAGAAATTGAGTCCCCTATGGCACTCATTTCAAATCTGTCCTTTATCAGCTTCTCAAAGTCTTTACAGAGCTTTGGATTTGTTGAACCAAAAATAATGTCATCCACATATACTTAAACTAGCAATATGTTATTTCCCTGTCCTTTGATGAAGAGAATTCCATCTATAGTACCTCTCATGTATCCATGCTTGCAAAGATACTAAGATAGTGTCTCATACCACTTCTTGGGTGCCTGATGCAGCCCATAAAGAGCTTTGTCAAGCTTGCAGACATAATCAAGATGATCAGGATCTACAAAAGCAGTTGGTTGTTTGACATACACCTCTTCATTAATCACTCCATAAAGAAAAGCACACTTCACATCAAGTTGAAAGACCTTGAAGTTCTTGGATGCAGCAAATGCCAGGAATATCCTAACAGCTTTCAATCTTTATACAGGAGCAAAGACATCAGTATAGTCAATCTCTTCTTCTTGTGTATACCCTTGAACAACTAGTCTAGCTTTGTTCTTGCTGATAATGCCTCTATCATCCTTCTTGTTCCTAAACACCCATTGGTACCAATGGTTGTCTTCCCATGAGGGAGAGGACAAAGGTTCCAAACCTTTTGTCTTTTGAATTAAAACAGTTCCTGTTGCATAGCTTCAATCTAACTTCCATCATTCAGAGCCTCATCAACTTTCTTTGGCTCTACCTGGGATAAGAAACAAGAGTGAAGACAAACATTTTCTTCATGGGTTTGTCCTCTTGTTCTTACCCTTGTGACAACATCTCCAATGATGTTTGTGGTGGGGTGAGACTTGTGGATCCTTAGTTGAGGGGTCACAACAAGTTGTTGAGAGAGATCTAAGTTAGAGAAATTTAGATTTGGTATAGATGTTTCACCCACCACATCAGCATACTTATCAAGAGAAACTTGATCCAATGAGTGTGTGACATCATTGATGTTGTCATCTATGGAATGGTTATCAGCATCAAGAAACTCCTGATCACTGTCACCAACTCCATTGATTTCTTCTACATGTGAGGCATCTCTATCTGGTTGTAGAGCCTTTGAGCTAGAATTTGAAGGCATCCCAGATGTATCAGCTGAGGTTGTCATCATAGTGTTGATAGAAACCTCATTTGCAGAAGTAGTTCTAACTAGAGCTGAAGATGTGTTACTTGAAGGTCTTCTCAGCTCAAATCTTGGATTAGGATCACCAAGATTTAAATTTTATGCAGATCCTAAAACAGTCTCACAAGATTTGTTAAAATAGTTGGTAATTAAAGTCACATTGGCCGACTTCTCAACAATTCTAGTTCTAAGATTGTATACTCTATAAGCCTTATCTTGAGAAGAGTATCCAATAAACTGTCCATCATCTGATTTCTCAGCAAATTTGGCAATTTGATCTTTGGTATTCAAGATGGTGCAAGGACATCCAAATGACCTGAGAAAACGAATGAAAGGTTTCCTCTTGTGCCAAAGTTCATAAAGAGTCTTGCCATGAGTCTTAACCACTAAAACTTTGTTCTACACATAGCAGGCAGTGTTGACTGCCTCTGCCCAGAAGGTGATGGG
>BJCM01211538.1:0-13215 GCA_018326385.1 Flaveria bidentis
CTAATCGTATATGCTTGTAAACGTTTGAGACTTGTAAAACTTTGTCAAGGTTTGATTGTGCATTCTGTCTTACATCCCTAGTTTACTTTGTTCTCTAACTTACAACATGAATTGCCATCTTTTATATACTTATGTATTGCAAACTATGGAAATCTCACCAACATTATTGTTGACCTTTTATTTTTAACATGTTTCAGGAAATACTCAAGCTTGATTTCTACTCATTGAAGCATACACATCTAGGAATGGATCTAGATAAATAAGTGAAATAAAATGACTTGTTATGTTTATTTTAATTTCTTTGAGACTTATGATTGTAATGGCACAATTGGAATTTGATTTATATATATAATTGGGATTATTAATAGTGTTATGTGGCTGTGAACATCTTAACTCTCACTCCTCGACGTTTCCGCCGTCAAGGTTGGGGTGTGACAGTCTTTAACCGAGGTACTAGCACTTGAGGTTGACTCTCTTGGCGTAGTTATATTTACGTTAGGCCCATATGTATTTAAATAAAAATTATAAATATTTTTCAAACTTTTATTAAAAACTTCTTTTGCCTCAGTAGAAAATTTGGGGTTTTCGTCATGTATATCCAAATTGTCATTTATCTCGTCTATCAAACATTCTACCCCCGCAACATTTAAAAATGGATTTAAAGCAGCGGCACAAGTAAAAACGGGTGGTAACTCAAAAAATTATTTTTTAAACTTGTCTTTCATTGGTTCTATCATTTCTCTAAACATATTAATTTTATTTTGAAAATTTTTAAAATTCAAAGCCATGAAATATAATTCTTGAAGCACCGAATAGCTAATGGGATAATAAACTCCCGATAATTTGTAGTTGAGTATTTAAACACGTCAAGAAATTTGGATAAATTTTCAATATTTTTCCAACCCAAATCTAGAAACAGGTCGGCTTCGCAATCATCCAAAAGACTATTATGAAAAAACTGTTAAAGTGCCTTTTTGTTTTAAAGCACAATCAAACATATGACAAGTCGAAATCCACCTGGTAGTTTGTGACACCCTACACATATCCCACATCGGCCGTGGACAGGAGAGATTCCTGGTTCATAAGGATTGTCTGGCCTCTAACATCAACAACGCGTTTTGGGCATATTAGCTGTGGATGAGAGGAGAACTCCACAGTTAAGCGTGCTCAGGTGGGAGCAATCCAGGGATGGGTGACCTCCATAGGAAGTTTTCACCCGGGCAACTAAAAGCAAATCCATGAGCTCCTCGTGGTCAAAGCGGACAATATTGTTAGAGTGAGGGGTCGGGTGTGACAGATTGGTATCAGAGCCACTGGTTATAGAGAACTAGGATTGCATTTTCATCTAGACTATAGCCTTAGACACAACACTAGCATTGCACAAACACTCTTATTTGTTTACGACTTTTGTACGTACATTTCATGGAATACTCGCGTTACGTTACAGAATATCCATATCATCATCGTTGACATCATCCATGTCACTTGTATCATTCTCGGCTAACAGAGAGACGGAGGATTCCGCTCGTTTACCTTCAGCATCTACACATGTTTCCTCACCCCCGGAGTCGAAGAGACGTCGACTTGAACCTAACATTGCGACTACGGGGCACGAGAAGCCCTTAAATGCCCACGACTCACCTAACACCCACGATTGGGACTGGTTACCAGGTTTGATCGCCCGATGGATTAGGGAGGAGAACGTACCCTACCCTCCTACCCCTTTCAAACTTGCTTCTACTCCTATCCTACCATATATCCCTTACCCGCCTGAACAGTCGTTCGCCGCCTTTGTAGCTGCGATGAAACGTGAGATACACAATATGCGTCAGACAAAAGGAAAGATTAGAAACCTGTCAAAGGATCAGGCTCGGACGCATAGACGCTTAGAGCTTTAGAAAGAAAGCCTTGAATCAACTGACAAGTGCCACAATAGAGTCGTTAAGGAATTCAAACAACTGGTGGCCCGTGTTAACACTTTGGAGGCTAGAGCCGAGGAATCTGAGCAACAGCGTACATGAAAGCCCAAAAATGCTTATCTGTTCAGGGAGAGAAAAGTGATGTTGTCTCTGGCATCATATCGTACATGAAAGCCCAGAAATGCTTACGTAAAGGCCATACCGCTATTTTAGCTATGATCACAGAAAAGACCATCGAAGAAAAGAATATTGAGGATATCCCTGTTGTTTGTGACTTTCCTGAGGTTTTCCCTGAAGACTTACCTGGTCTTCCACCGCATCGTCAGGTCGAGTTCTAGATTGATTTGACACCTAGAGCCACACCTATTGCGAGAACAGCATACAGACTAGCTCCAAAAGAACTGCAAGAACTGTCTACTCAACTACAAGAACTTTTAGATAAGGGATTTATCAGACCTAGCTCATCACCATGGGGAGCCCTAGTCCTATTTGTCAAGAAAAAGGATGGGACTTTTCGCATGTGTATCGATTACCGTGAACTGAACAAAGTGACGGTAAAGAGCCGTTATCCCCTTCCCCATATTGACGATCTGTTTGACCAGCTTCAAGGGTCAAGTTTCTATTCCAAGATAGATTTGAGATCAGGATATCATCAACTGAGAGTCCGAGAGGAGGACATATCAAAGACAGCATTCAGAACTCGTTACGGTCACTACGAGTTTTTGGTTATGCCTTTTGGGTTGACTAATGCATCGGCAGTGTTCATGGGTCTCGTGAACCGCATGTGCAAGCCCTACCTGGGCAAGTTTGTCATCGTTTTTATCGATGACATCTTAATATATTCAAAGAACAAATAGGAGCACGAGGAACATCTTCAATTGATTTTGGAATTAATTTAACAAGAGAAATTGTATGCCAAGTTCTCGAAGTGTGACTTTTGGATTCGGAAAGTCCAATTCTTGGGCCATGTGGTCAATGAGAAGGGTATACATGTTGACCCGACAAAAATAGAAGCCATCAGGAACTGGGCTACGCCTAAGACTCCAACTGAGGTACGACAGTTACTTGGGTTGGTTGGGTACTACAGACGATTCATTGAAGGATTTTCGAAGATCGCTCAACCACTTACAGCATTAACTCATAAAGGCATATGTACATTTAGGGTGACAAGCAGGAGTCGGCATTTCAGTTCCTAAAACAAAAGCTTTGTACGACACCAATACTATCCCTACCTGAGGGAACATATGATTTTGTAGTATACTGTGATGCATCCATCCAAGGTCTGGGTTGTGTGCTAATGCAACGCGAGAAGGTCATCGCATATGCCTCCCGTCAGCTAAAATTTCATGAGAAAAACTACATGACACACGACTTAGAGTTGGTAGTTGTTGTGTTCGCACTCAAGATATGGAGACATTACTTGTACGGTACCAAGTGCACCATTTATATCAATCACAAGAGTCATCAACATATTTTTGAGCAGAAGGAGTTGAATATGAGACAACGTCGCTGGGTTGAGTTGTTGAACGACTATGATAGCTGTTATTGTAAGACAACTCAACCAACGGTAAATGAGTTTCCCAATGGCTGCCAAAATCAATTACGCAAGCACGTAACATATCTTCCAGTGTCTGTATTGTACGCTCACTCAGACCATCAGTTTGAGGATGATATGCGGTGCTCATATCTAGCCGTGTTCCCAATGATCATTGCCAAGATTGCCAGAAGTGAGAAGTAAACCGAGCGTCACGATCGGAGATGATAGAAATTGACACACCATGCCGAGAGATTATTTCCCTTAGGTAGATACGAGTTAACTTCTCCATTCTATCAGTCTCCCTAATTGGTAGAAAGTGTGCGGATTTCGTCAAACGATCTACTATTACCCAAATGGTATCAGAGTCACTCCTGTGTCGTTCGGGGTGTGGGACATACCTCACCAAGGATGGTGACTTCTCGGGCTCATCGTGGATGGTGAGTCCCAACACGGGGTGCTTGTGATACCCTACACATATTCCACATCGGCCGTGGATAGGAAAGATTCATGGTTGATAAGGAATGTATGTTTTCTAACATCAACAATGCGTTTTGGGCGTATTGGCTGTGGACGTGAGGAGAACTCCACAGTTAAGCGTGCTCAGGTGGGAGAAATCTAGGGATGGGTGACATCCCTGGGAAGTTTTCACCCGGGCAACCAAAAGCAAATCCGTGAGCTCCTTGTGGGCAAAGCGGACAATATAGTTAGTGTGAGGGGTCGGGTGTGACATAGTTACATTCCAATTAGGCCTTAAAAATATAGATTTTGTATCCTTACAAAATTGTTTATAATTTTGATATCTTTTTCTACTTTTTTTTAAAAAGTCGTGTAACATAAATCGAAAAGCTTTTATAAAGTTTCAAAAAATGGTACGGATATGCCATCTTGCACTACTAAATTAATAATATGTGCAACACAACGAATATGAAAAAAATCACCGTTTGCAATCGGAAGATATTTTAATTTTAATTTTTCAACCGTGGTTGTGTTGTTGAAAGCGTTAGCAAATGCCATTGAAAATATTTTATTTTGTAAATTAAAAGTAGTTATTACATTATCCAAAAAGTAAAATAAAAACTCTCCGGTGTGTGGATACGGAAATAGATCAAATGCAATCGTACGTTTCATCATTTGCCATGAACTGGGACCTACCCAATGAGCGGTGACGCAAATGTACGATTCGGGCAAACCGTGTGGCGCCGACCAAACGGCACTAGTTAAGTTTACACCGGTATTTATATTTTCAAATAATACAATTAAATCATTTTTTGCTTGCTTCCGTAATTTTTAACAATAACGTCTAAGTGTAGTACGACTTACGTGAGTGTAACGAGGTTGAAGCGTCTCTCGAATTAAGTTGGTTAACCGAGGGTTGTCGAAGTGACTGAAAGGCAAAGCTTCTTGAATCACGAACTTCGCCATTCGATCTCGAACCTCATTAACGTTGTAATTAAAGATTCCACCATCTCCACCTAATTGTGTTTGTTGCGAATCCGGATTATTTTTCAACGACTTACAAAACTTCTTGCTAATGTGTTTGCTTAAAGTCGTGTTAGAATCTTTAGCAAACAAAGCTCCACAAAACTTGCAACGAGCCTTTACAGACCCATCACTCAACTCAACCATATCCCAATTGCACCAAACATCCATGTTACGATTGTGTGCAAGAACACAAACGACAGTTGGAGAGTTGGATGAACCTTGACCAACGGAAGATTGAGAGCAAGCCATATTGAGATTTGAGAGTAAAAGTGTAAGATGAGAGAGTGAAAATGTAAAACGAGAGTATTTTTTTGCGTTTTTTGCGTATGTTTTTTTTGTGTTTGAGGCTTGGGTACCTAACTATATCAACCCACACCTATTTATACTAATTTAAGGGGCAAAAAACAACAAAAAAACAGTAAAAAATGAATCCCAACGGCTAGTTAAAAAAAAAAACAGTCAAAACCGGGTTGTACCCGGGTCGGGTCCGGTTCGGGTCGGTCCGAGTAGGGTCGAGTTGTAGAAATTCCAAAAAAACTCAAACTGGGTTCAAACCATCGGTTTTTTTCGGGTACGAACCGGATACACCCTGTACCGGGTTGTATCCGGACCCGGGTTTGGGTCGGGCTCACCGGATCGAGTCTGTACCCGGTTTTTTTTTGCATCTCTAGGATAGACCTTTTAAGCCTTTTGGGCCGGCCCTAAAAGTGGGACGGGCTTGAAAAATGACCCGAAACGAATCGGGTTGAACCGGAACTGGGTCCGGTTTGGAAATAATCGGTTTGTGCACCCGACCCGACCCGACCCGTTTCAGTCCACAAACCGCCGTTATAGAACTCCACTGATGCTATGGTTTCTTGAAAAGAAAGATAACTCGAAAACCTTCAAATTTCAAAACCCCAGTTTCAGATCCTTCATTTCATCACGTACACACAATCAAACCCTCATCAACTATCAATCACCAATCATGGGTCAAGGAACCCCCGGCGGCATGAACCGGCAAGGTCCGCCCGGAGACCGGAAAACCGACGGCGACAAAAAGGAGAAAAAGTTCGAACCGGCGGCTCCGCCGGCTCGCGTGGGCCGGAAGCAGCGGAAGCAGAAGGGACCGGAGGCGGCGGCCAGGTTACCGACGGTGACACCGCATTCGAAGTGTAGGTTAAGGTTGTTAAAGCTCGAGAGGATTAAGGATTACTTGTTGATGGAGGAGGAGTTTGTGGCGAATCAGGAGAGATTGAAGCCGCAGGAGGAGAAGACGGAGGAAGATAGGTCGAAGGTGGATGATCTGCGGGGGTCGCCGATGAGTGTGGGGAACCTTGAGGAGCTGATTGATGAGAATCATGCGATTGTGTCGTCGTCGGTGGGACCGGAGTATTATGTTGGGATTCTGTCGTTTGTTGATAAGGATCAGCTTGAGCCTGGGTGTGCAATTTTGATGCATAATAAGGTAAATTAGGGTTTCATTTTAAGTTGATTTGATGTTTCGTTTTCGTTTGAATTTGATTTGAAATGAATTGGTACTTTTGATTTTATCTAGATTGAACTTAGGGTTTGAGTTGTTGAGTTGAAATAGTATGTAGTGAAGTTGAGATAGCAGATAAGTCAGAATTTAGAAATTGTTTTGCTTGAGAACTTTGTACTGGGGCAATTTGTTTTTTTCATAATCCTTGTTTGCTTCTATTATTAGCTACTTTTACTTGGTGATTTTAAATTAAGATGCATTCTTTTATTGCAAAGGATTTGACCATTTAGAAAAGGGTTTGTTTGAACGTAGAAGTTATAAGGATGCTTTCTAAAAGACCATTAGCAGTTGACATTCCCTGTTAGAAATTGCATAGTTAGTGTTGCATGCGAGTTTATATGGGGCCTCTACGGCTGTATGTTGCATACAACTAGACTTCTGAGGTTTTGGAAGCTGCTATATTTTCATTACATGTCATGGTTTGCTTGCAAGATAGATAATAAAGTTCATATCTTTGATAAAAGCTTAAACCTGGAGTATGTTTTAGCTGTATGAATGTGATAATCATCTTATATTCTTAAACATCTTCAGGTTCTTTCTGTTGTTGGACTCCTTCAAGACGATGTGGATCCCATGGTGTCTGTGATGAAGGTTGAGAAGGCTCCTTTAGAGTCTTATGCTGATATTGGTGGGCTAGATGCTCAAATACAAGAAATCAAAGAGGCAGTTGAGCTCCCTCTAACTCACCCTGAATTATATGAAGACATAGGTATCAAGCCTCCAAAGGGAGTTATACTGTATGGAGAACCAGGGACAGGCAAAACATTGCTCGCAAAGGTGTGCACTTTTAACTTCTCTTTATATTTTGGTTAAAGTTTTTTCTTTGCTTATATAGGTGAGAACTTATATAAGGAATATTGTTCTGTTTTTGTTTTTGAATCTTTCATTTGTAATTCAGGCAGTGGCAAACTCCACATCAGCGACATTTTTACGTGTGGTTGGTAGTGAGTTGATTCAAAAGTACCTTGGGGATGGTCCTAAGTTAGTCAGAGAACTCTTTAGAGTTGCTGATGACTTGTCCCCATCTATTGTCTTCATTGATGAAATTGATGCTGTTGGTACAAAGAGGTATGTGCTCATTTTTTAATCTTAGATTTTTTTATGAGGAACAGGCCTGACTAGGATTCTTGGAGTAGGTATGATGCCCATTCTGGTGGTGAACGTGAAATTCAGAGGACTATGTTGGAATTATTGAACCAGTTGGATGGGTTTGATTCTAGAGGTGATGTAAAAGTGATTCTCGCGACTAATAAAATTGAAAGTCTTGATCCAGCATTGCTTCGACCAGGTCGTATAGATAGGAAGATAGAATTCCCACTTCCTGACATTAAAACAAGAAGGCGCATATTCCAGGTATAGTGTTATACTTTTGAATTATATTACAATTAAACCTTGTAGATGAAAATGTTTATTATAGTCGTTAAACCCCTATAGATGATAATGTTTTGCTAATCCAACCATTTTTAACAGTAAGCTGTTGTATTGGACTTTGTTTAGTCATTAAATGATATCACCCTTAATCACCGTGCAGATTGTTGATGAATAATCAATATCATGTGTTGTTATTTTGGTTGTTGCCTTAGCCACGTTAGTAATTCTAATCTACTGCTGATCTTGCAATAAGCTTAATTTTATCATCTACGAAAGGGGTGGTTAACTGGGTACCACTGGGCTGAGTTGTTTTGATATGTAATGTATGGAGGGTCATAATGCATTTAATGATTGTGGGACGGGTGTATTTGTTAATAATGACTGAGGTAAGTTTGTTTTACTGAGTTGTTTCAAATCCAACTACCAACTGTTTTTGACAAAAATCACCTAATTCCTACTAACCTGCTTAAACATGTATGTATAAGCAGTTTTTGAACAAGTTGATAAAGGTGATAAGCCTAATTAGTTATTACACGAATACCCTTCCCACGATTTGTAATTACATCCTAATTGGCTAATTGTCCATACAATACAGTTAAATTGTGTTTTATGGAATTATATGTATACCCATACAAGTCGATCATCTTAAAAGGAATTCCTTGGTTTCAAAGAGAGTAAGGGGGCGTTTGGTTGAAAGGAATAGAATGGAATGGAATGGAATTGAGAAACTAATATAATTTTCAAGTAAAATTATGTTTGAGTGGGTAATAAAATGTAAAATCCGAGGGAATGTTTCCTCAAAGTGTGGGATTTCAAAATCCTTCCACCTAGAGAGGGAATTTGAGGTGAAACATTCCCTTGGGTTTTACATTTTCATTACCCACTCAAACATAATTTTTATTTGAAATATTATACTAGTTTCTCAATTCCATTTCATTCATTCCAACCAAACGCCCCCTAAGAGACCCCAATGGTAACCAGAGTCTCTTTATGTAAATGCTCATGACAGTTAGCTTCAGTTCTTGAAGATAGTTTGCTAAAACCACTAGGTTGTTAGAAGCTTGGATGCATCCCACCGAAGTGAACAATCACTAAAGTTTAGGTGTTTAATTAACAAAACATCATGTCTTACTAAACAAACATACCCAGTAAATCCCTAAATCCCACTCAAGAGCAGGGCGGGGGGTAGTTGGTGGCGAATCTTTCCTCTATCATGTCTTACTAACCTTTTAAAATGCATGTATGTATTTCTTAATGTACCTTCTTAATGAATCTTTTGATTCAGATTCACACATCAAGAATGACTCTAGCTGATGATGTCAACTTGGAAGAATTTGTTATGACTAAAGATGAGTTTTCTGGGGCTGATATTAAGGCCATTTGTACCGAGGCTGGATTGCTTGCTTTGAGAGAACGCCGAATGAAGGTCAGACATTAAATCTTATTGCTAGTGTGATATATTCAACGTCTTTTAGACAAAACGCAACAGTGCACTAAGATCTTAGAACCAAATATCAATCAAAGGATTGTGGGTTCTAGCCTTGTTAGGGTGCAGGATGTGGTGATTTTATCTTAGAAATTTCTGGGTGTTGCTGTTCAAAAAGAAAATATCAGTCACTTTTAAGATTAATTAATATTACGTCATGCTCACCTCTTCAAAAGAACACTAAATTTCTTAATTAGAAAGTCCAATTCCTAATTAATATCGTAGTTTCCTTGCTAATCATATGATTATGACCCATGATCTTATAGGGCAGGTAAGAAGTCCTCAAATTAATCGTTGTATAATGCTCTAAAGTCACTTCATCATTAAGTTTTGTCTTCAATCACAATTATATTATTATGAAGATTCTTAGGCATACTATTAGTAGAATTTAGCGTATCTATTTCTTTTTGGCATGACATGACATGACATGCCAATGTATCTTTTCTCCCTGCTAGCAAGAGTAGCTTAGATTTATAATTTCAAAGCGAAGTCTTAGTCATCTAAGTAATAGTAGTTTTTTTTCATTGATCTACATGCCAAGCAAAATTTCTGTTTATATGTGGTAGAATCGACAGGGCTTGGGTAATTTTTGTTCATATTTTTTTACAACTTTTTATAGTTGATAATCATCTATCAAATATGATTATAAAGATTATATTCATTAGTTTGTAATCTAATTATTGAGAAGCAAATTGGGAGGTTTTACATAATAAAGAACACTTGAGGTTACATTCCCAATCTATGTTCATAACCTGAAACATTATACACTTTCAGGTGACACATGCAGATTTCAAGAAAGCAAAAGACAAGGTTATGTTCAAGAAGAAGGAAGGCGTACCCGAAGGGCTCTACATGTGAAAGCTCTCCTTATATGATCCTGGGCTTATTTCTCCGAGTTTTCACCCAACTTTGTCGGTTAAGACACTTTATTTTGTATGTGTAATTGTGTCTCCTCCCATGTTCTGGCAACTATTTAACTATGATTGACTGTCTTTGCGGGTCGAACATTGCAGGTGATGTTGTAACAAGTAGTTATGATCTTTGGCTCTTTCCATCTTCATTGCAACTTTCTTTTAAATGAATGTTTTGTTCAATACGTCATCAACCCGCCTTGGTTGCCACAACCCAAGCATCACTGTTTTACATGCGTCCCTGCCATCAGTCGATCATGAGGTAGATGTGATTTTTATTGTTTAAGTTGTGATATTTCTTGTTAGCGGATATGATTTTACTTGAAAGTTTGTGATTGTTTATGAATGAACAAGACTTTACGGTGCCAAAAACAAAACAAACATTCATAAGAGGTCACATGTCAATTAACCGCTTCAAAGAACACAAAGTTTACGGAAAAGTGAATAATGTATCAAAAGAATAAAAACACAAACAATCAACATGGGCAAATGGCCAAAAAGAAAGCCAATGCTCAACATTGGAACTGTTGTTTTTCACCAGTATGATGCAACTATGCGACTCTAAATTAAACGGTTTGGGTTGCTGACCAACACGACTTGTTAGTCTAGACTCTAGACAAGATTCAACATGAAATTAATCGGGTTGGGTTGACATGTTGTTGACACATGTTAATCTACACACAACCCAGCATTATATATCACATCAGAGTCACGTATGCAGTATGCTATGACTAGAATCATTAAAATTCTCAAAAAAAGTTTAGCTATTGCATTACTGCCACAAACTAAGAATTTTAGAACATAAAGATTCTATAACCAAGTGGTTTATCGGCCTCACTCAGTGGACAGACAAGTATTGTAACACTCACATCAACAACAAATCTAACAAGCATATTTATAAAGAACAAATTGATCTTCTACTCTATAATATCTAAAATTATAATAATTAAAAAAAGTAAGATATATGTACTCCAATCAAGTTCTTTTAAGAATATCTAATCATTTTTCTCCTTTTGTTTATCTCGATAACATTTGTGATGTTTTTTATAAAGTTTTATCTGCATCTCTGTTAGGTACGTCAAAATTTAAATAACAATAACAAAATGATAAAATACTATATCTATATCTCTGGCATGTTATACTACGTCAAAATTTAGATATCAATAATAAGACGCTATCAATTGTTCCTAAAATTTTGTATACATCTTGTGGAGTGTAGACTATTATATTTACTACGTTGTTTTAGTAATAACACTATGTGAATTAGTGTGAAACTTCGTCTATTTGTATTACCACATTGCGGGTGCTATAAAATACCTTTACGTTGACAATAATGCATGAGGTTACAATTTCCTGTATCCTAGTGTTATCTCCTTCCCTTTCATATATTTTCTTCAATTTAACATATCTAAATTTTTTTTTAGTGAAGTATATAATATCAAGAAAATGAGGCAATGAGTCAAATGGTAAAGCTATTTGAAGACAAAGTAATGAAGCTCATTTTAAGTTAGGAGCACTAGTCTCATATATGATGTGTTTGTGTAAATTAGTTTATGATGTAGAATTAGAGAAGTATATTAGATAGGTGTGTAAGTTGTCGTTCTAAAAAGGAAAACGGGCAATATAAACAACAGATAGAAACGCTATAAATGAATAAGAAAGACAACCAAGAAAGAACTAAACTAAGCAAGATAAACAACAAGATGATTGTGAAGTATTAAAAGCCAAACAAGTGGTAACTTTCGAAGTTAAGTTTCTTCCGAAGCTTAACATAATTCTTCGGAAGCTAAGTTGTTTTCTTCCGAAGGTTATGTTAGCTTCGGAAGGGATTTGAAGTGTACTTTGGAGTTCTTCCGAAGTATGTGTATCTTCCGAAGGATATCTTCCAAAGGGTTTTTTTTTCTGTTCGAAAGATTTAGTTTAGGGTCCTTAGTGTAAATTCTTAATTTTGTTGAGTGTTCGTTATAGTTAGTTAATCCACTATATATAAGGATCAGATTTAATCGGTGAGGGGATCCCGAAATCATTCCAATCATAATAATAATCATTTGAAAGTTCTTGTTCACAGCTTTATTCTTGTATCATTTGTATTGTTGATATTCCGCGTTCGTATTCTCAATTAGGTTTACAACAATTGGTATCAGAGCCTGGTTTGTGGCTCAATTGAGAATCTAGATTCAATCAAAGATTGATCGGCGACAACAATGGTGTCTACGAAGTTCGAAGTTGAGAAATTCAACGGGAAGAACGACTTCGGGTTATGGCGGTTGAAGATTAAGGCATTACTCGTTCACCAACGAGTGGTAGATGCCTTGGCCGGAGAATCCAAGTTGCCGAACACAATGTCAGACAAGGATAAGAAGGAGATGTTGGAATAGGCACACAATTCAATCATCTTGAACCTGGGGGATCGAGTACTCAGAGAAGTATCGAAGGAGACATCTGCTGCAGGGGTCTGGGCAAAATTGGAAGGTTTGTATATGACGAAGTCTCTTGCGAACAGATTGTATCTCAAGGAACGGTTGTACACATTTCAAATGGCTCCTGGGAAGTCAATTGAAGATCATACTGATGAATTCAACAAGTTGGTGTTGGATCTTGAAAACATCGAAGTTGATGAAGACCAAGCAATCATATTCTTGACATCTTTGCCATACTCTTATGAGCATTTTATAGATACTTTGATGTATGGTAGGGACACACTTACCATGGAAGAAGTATTGGCAGCTCTCAATTCAAAGGAATTGAAGAAGAGAACTGATTATAAAGAAGACGGTGGAGAAGGCTTGGTAGTCAGGGGGAGATCTAAACAAAGAAACTTCAAGCAGAGAAGTGTCTCAAAGTCCCGGTCCAAGTATAAGAGGAGGTGTTATGTGTGTGGATCAGAAAAGCATTTCAAGAAAGATTGTCCTGACTTGAAAGAAAGAAGGGTGAATCAAGTGGATCAAAGACTCATTCTGGACACAATGCACATGATGATCCTTCTG
>BJCM01211543.1:0-12786 GCA_018326385.1 Flaveria bidentis
ACATTGAGGTCTTGTGTCTGTATCTTTCTACTTTATGTACTTTATCCTTTTTATAATATATTAGGATGTTTGCTATGGCATGTCATAGTCACAAGTCAAAAGGCATTCTACCTTTTGACTCTACAATTGATTCTGTTGTGTGTCTAGTCAATTGTATCCAACCTGGCTTTCATAGTATGGCCGGGTTGTAGGATGTAGTATAAGTATTCTCTTGTTCTTGTAACTTAAGATATGCTTTGTAACACTTGTAATAGAACCTGAGAAAGCAATATACTGCAATCTTGAAAATCCATTTCCTTGTGTTGTGTTCTTTGGTTCTGTCTCATATATTTACTTGTGTTCTTAGTGTCATATCTTGTGGTTAATCCAGTTCACTGTTTGATTAAGTTTGAGTCACTCTCCTCTTTGTGTTGTTGTGTTGTAATTTGCAAAGCCTTCAACGATCCTGCAGAGCTATAATCATATTCCCATCTAACTACATGTTCTAATTCAGGACCCTCCACCATCTGTAGAAAGGTTGTTCCTTTGATGGGAGATCTATCCTTTTCCTCTTTTCTTTTCAACTTCAACTCTTCTTCAATCTTGGCTTTTGCAGTTAACTCAGCAAGATGAAGACTGCTGAGATGATTTCTAATGTTATCAGCAGTTTCAGAGTTGGAGGGATTAGAGAATGGTTTCTATGCTAACTCAGTAAGGTCAAACCTGCTAAAGTGTAGCAGAGAGGTGATATTCAGTCTGTTGAATTCACCATTCTCTCTTTCCACAACAAAGTTGTGAGTAGCTTCATCGAACCTCTACTGGATTATTTTATTTCTAGTCACAAGAGGCTGACTAGGAATCTTATTCTCTTTCTTTGTATGCAGGAAAGTAACCAGTTTCCTTCTTAGTCTATTCTCTTCATCATTCAATGAGTCTAAGTTGAGGCCTAGAAGTCTTGCACCATGGTCTAGTGTTCCTCTAGGCAGATCAAGAAATTGATCTCTTATGAGGGAACTTGAAGATCCATCAACATAGGTTAGGTTGACAGAGCCTTCCTCACATGAGATGTCACTCAAAGTTGTGCAGTTGGTGAGTTTAGTATTGATTGCCTTAAACTCCTCAAGGGAGAGATATTTGGAAGGCTGAGAGGATGGTTTGGAAGATTGTTAGGTATCCTATGGTGTAGTGGTTCTCGTAAGTATTTTGGGTTGAAGGATGGGTAGTTTGGGTGGTTGAGGAGAGGAAGTGGGTGAGGGTAAAGGTGTGGGTTCATGAGTGTAAGGCTTAGTTTTGATGGTGAATGGAGAGGGAATGGGTTTAGGTTGGGGTTGAGTGGTTGGTGTGAAGGTCATCCCCTGTACCCTTCTGTACATCTCTCTCCTTTTCCCCAAATGAATGCCAGTCTTGATTTCACTAACAATTCGTTCCAGTGTCCTTTCAGACATGGGACCCACCTGCCTTCTAGAGAAGCCGTGAGCCCGGAGATAGTCTTTCATCCAGGCTTTCTCACCTGTCTTCTTGGTTGCAGTGACCCTTTCTTCTTCTTCCTCCTTCTTCTTCTCCTTCAACTTTTATCTTGTAGCTCTTTTTCGCTCTTTCTCCATTGATCATGCTCTATTTTGAATAGCCAAAGGATTGTTTCATCATTATGTGGAGACAGCTCTTGAAGAGAGAAACCTCTAGAGGTTAGGAAGTCTATCCTTTCCCTCCTGAGCTGCATGTCAGCTTCCCTTTGTTCCCTTTCCTTTTCTTCCTCTAAGGCCAACCATGTTTCTTCCTTCTGCAGCCTGGTTGCCTTTTCTAGTTCCACCAACTCCTCGAATGGTAGCGGGAGTGTTTCTTCATTGGGAGCTCCAAGCTTGATGAGCTGGTCGATGATCTCTTCTCTCCTTTTGTTGTTGACAACCTCCTGGTTGGCTACAACTGCTTTTGTACTGGCAGCTAATAGCTTCCTAGTTGGAAGTCTTCCTTTTCTATTTAGCTTTTCAATCTTCTCCTCTTCCTAAAGCTCTTCCGCAGTCATTTTCAACTTCCCTTTGTTATCTTTTGAAGAGCTTGACTTTGGTGGTTCTTGGAGAGTCGATTCGGATTGTGAGAGAGTCAGAGAGGATGTCTAAACAAGAGGTTGATCTAGAAAGTCCTCACTATTCACCCCAGATGCTAGTTCTAGAATTGCATCTGTGATGATTAGATCCTCGGATAGTGAGAACAGTCCTTCCGCAGCTTTCATTTCAGCTTCGGAAGATTTAGGTTGTTCTTCCGAGGCTTTGACTTTAGCTTCGGAAGTTTGAGAAGGTGCAGATTCTGTCCCAACTGTTTCAATTGTTGGGCCATTAATCCTCATTTCTCCTTCGAATTGAATCTCATGTTCCATTTGGACCTTAGGTTGACCAACTTTTTCCACAGTGGTAGAAGGTGCACTTAGCCTCTGAAGCTCTTCTGCTCCAAAGTACATTATGGCTGCATCAGGGCTTGGCCAATCAAGAGAGGATCTTAATAGAAACTTGGAAAAAAGTCTGTAGAAATCTCTAAGCATCCTTGGGTCAATTTGAAGTACAACTTGGGATGGCTCAGACAAAGTTGTAAAAGGAGTCGAAAGTTTTGAAGTTGAAGTTTGGCACTATTGTTCCTCTGATGTTTGTCTCTAAAGACTCTCCCCCTTTTTGGTAGCATCATCTTGAGGGCTAGATGAGCTGGAGGAAGAGGTCAAGAAGACCTGAACAGGTACATGCCTAACAGATCTCTCAATCTGTTTCTCAACTAGTTTAGCCTTGAGATTGTCAATCTCAAGTTGCTGAGTACCAGACCTTTCTTCTAAAGTCCTAACCCTGGATTCAAGGTTTGAGACTGTAGATAGTAGGTCTTGTATGAGGAGTTGCATGCTTCCCTCATCTTCTATTGAAGAATCACGAGGAGATGAGGTAACATACCTAGTATGTTCAGCCTCACCACCAGATGTGGTTTCTTGGCACCTTGGGTTCCCCTGATTAATAATGTCTCTTTCAGAGTCATCAAAAGGCATGGTTTCCATAGATTCAGTCTCGAAGATGTTACCACTGTCCATAAGGTCCATTGAGACACCTTCTATCATGGCAGCTAAATCTGCATGAGTCCCCTCCGCATCAGTGGTACTCACCTCAGTAAGGTTTTGTTGATAGGGGCTATAGATAAGAGGTCGCTATAGGCTCTGTTGATCTTGGAGAGGGTGTTGTAGATCAACTTCATTACCATGGAGGAACATTATCTCTTTATCAGTTTTGAAGAGAAGGTCAGTGAAAGATAAGGAAGTTAAACCTACTGACCCAGGACCTTGATCAATGTCTATAGGCATTGAGCCTCTGGTGGGGTTGTCCCTTGTTGGCTGCTCAGAGGAGTGTAAATACTCACCCTGAGGGTTGTTGGTTTGGGTTTCGGGCTCATGGTTTTGAGACTGAGGAGACTCAAAACCTAAATTGAGATCAAATGAGAAGGATGGTGAGACCTCAAACTGTGTGGGAGCCCATTGTTCCACTCTAGTCTTTTTGGATTGAACAGAAGGAGCTTGTTCAATTAGAGTAGATTGAACAAAGGTTCGTTTGGGGTGTCTCTTGTATGTGATAGTGATGGGGTAAGAAGGCAGTGTTGGCATTATGGGGGTAGTTGCTGGTGTGGGTTCATTACCTGTGGGGTGAACAGGAATGTCACCAGGAGCTATGTGCTTAATCATACCTGGAAGCAAAGAAGTGTACCTTCCAGTAAAGTTTGTGGATACCTTCTTTAATGTCTTGAAGATGGTTGGCCTCATGTGAGGGACAGTCAGAGTGGCTGCACAGACAAGCCGACTCTGGTCCAGCTCACAGTTGATGAGGTGCTAAAAAAATCTAGAGTATATAAAGAATGTTTCCCTCTGGAGATTTCCAATAAGATTGGTCAGCACAAATCTTGAGTAGTTGAAGCGGAGGCCTCTCACCAGACCATGAACCAAACACCCTAGTTCATAAGGAATTTGATCCCATCCCCTAGATTTATTGGACAGGCAGTGAAGAATAACATGCAGCAGAAACTTCCAGTTGTAGGATAAGTTGAAATTGTAGACTGTGGATCTGCTGACATCTCCACCATATCCCATTTGGATATAGGTGTTGTCGAAATCTGCTTTGGGGAACTCTGTGGGTGCTCCCTCATCATGAAGCTCCAGATGCTCCCTGATGAGTTGTTCTGTAATGACCAACTCTTGGCCACAAATGCTCGAACGAATTACACGATTCCCATTGTGGGTTTCAATCTGACCATTTACCCAAAATTCAGCCATTTGATTGGAGTAAACAATGGGGTTAACGGTTAGAGGAAAATAATAGGTTGATTGGGTAAGAAAGGAGATGATTTCAGAGAAGTCAGCATCTCTTGAAGAATCAAGAAGTGTGACTTGGTTATGCTAAGGGTTGATAGCCATTTGTGAAAGGTGAATGTGGATGAATTTGAGCTTGGGTAAAGTTAGAGTGAAGGAAACTTATAGGGCAGTAAAATTGAGATAACAAAATGAAAGTGAATAGTTGGGATTATATAAAAGAGGGTGAAATGGCGGTAATTGGGTTCGAATAATGTGATGGGATGTTTTAGTGGATGAAGTGATAGGGGCGGTAAGGTTTAATTCAGTTAAATAATCCAATATCATTAACAAAATCTTTACTTTTTACAGTGTGGGGCCCAAGAGATTTCCGTTACACAGTAAAATCTCTCTTCCGAATATAAAACATTTCCGAAGGTAATCTGTCTTCCGAAGGCAATTCCTACTTTCGAAGATAAAAGGTTACTTCCGAGAGTAAGGATTGCTTTCCGAATGGAGAGGTTTTGTAAGCTTCAAAAGTAGATCTGATATAAAATCAATCACTTCTTCCGAGACTAAAAACTCTTCCGCTAAGAAAATTATCCTTGGAGAAATTTCGCTTCAGAAGATATGAAAATATCTTCCAAGGGTTAATTTCTCTTCGGAAGAAATTTATACTTAGAAAATTTCAGAGAGATCTTTTGTAACATGGCTTAGATTGTATTGACATAAGACATTACACATTAAAAGATTTTCGAAAGAGGTAATCTAATCAATGTTTATCATCCCAGTAGCTATTATGATATACTTAAATCTCTGTTCATCAAAAGCCTTGGTGAACAAAGTAGCATATTGTTTATTTGAATCAACTTTGATTAGCTTAATTAGATTTTTCTCATGAATATCTCTAATGAAATGATACCTAATATCAATATGCTTTGTCTTGGAGTGCTTCACCGGATTTTCAGTGATGGAGATAGAACTGTTGTTGTCAATATGTATAGGAGTACTCATAAAGTTGAACCCATGGTCTACCATCTGATTCTGAATCCACAACTGCTGAGCACAACAACTTCTAGTAGAAATGTATTCAGCTTCAGTAGTTGATGTAGAGACACAAGATTGCCTCTTGCATTTCCATGAGATGATCCTTCCACCAAGAAATTGACATCCTCCTGATGTTGATTTCTTGTCAATGTTGCAGCCACCATAGTCACTGTCAGAGTATCCATAAAGATTAAAATCATTGTTCCTAGGATACTAGAGACCAAGTTTATGTGCTCATTTAAGGTATCTGAGGATTCTCTTGGTAGTAGCTAGGTGAGACACCTTTGGAGAAGCTTGATTTCTTGCACATATGCAAGTGGCAAACATGATATCAGGTTTACTGGCTGTGAGAAACATCAGAGAACCAATAATTGCCCTATATAGATGTTGATTAGTATCCTCCCCCACAAGGTCAGGACTCAGATTATGGTTTCTGGGTATGGGTGTCTTGGCTGGCTTACAATCTATCATCTCAAAACTCTCTAAGATGTCATTGACATACTTGGATTGATTGATGAAGAACCTTTCCTTCAATTGCTTCACCTGAATTCCGAGGAAAAAATCCATTTTTCCCATGGAACTCATCTCAAACTTCTTCTTTATAATGCTTTCAAAGTCCTTACACATTTGGTCATTTGAAGAACCAAATATGATGTCATCAATATGGACTTGAACAAGCAAAATATCTTTTCCAGACTTCCTAATGAAGAGAGTCTTGTCAATGGTACCTCTAGTGTAACCATTCTTCAAAAGAAGCTGAGACAGAGTCTCATACCACAGCCTAGGTTCATGGTGCAGCCCACATAGAGCTTTATCCAATTTGCACACATAGTTGGGGTGTTATGGGTCTTCAAATCCTGGAGGTTGGCACACGTAGACTTCCCTATCTATATCCCCATATACAAAGGCACACTTGACATCAAGCTGGCAGACAGTAAAGTTCTTGGATGCAACATAAGCAAGGAAGATCCTAACTACTTCAAGTCTTGCAACAGGTGCAAAGACATTAGTATAATCGATTCCTTCCTCTTGGATGTATCCTTGAACCACCAGTCTTGCCTTTTTCTTGATAATAAAGCCTCTATCATCTTTGTTGTTTCTGAAAACCCATTTGGTGCCTATAGGTACTTGACCAGATGGTAGCGGACATAGGTTCCAAATCTTTTGTCTCTTGAATTGAAGCAGCTCATCTTGCATCGATTCAACCCAACTACTATCTTTTAAGGCATCTTCCACCTTCTTGGGTTCCATATGAGATAAGAAGCATGAGTACAAGCAGACATTCCCTTGATTAGTCTACCCTCTTGTTCTCACACCTTCAGAGACATCCCCTGTGATGTTCTCAGCTGGATGAGTGTTGTGAATCCTTAAACGAGGAATCACTTCCAGTTGCAAAGATAGATCCAGATTGGACATATTTTGCTCAGGAGCTAGAACACTTTGTCCAGCTATTGTTTCAAACTCATTCAATGAGGACTAATTGAATGAATAAAAAACATAATCAATTGTTGGCTGTGAAACAACATTAAAAGTTGCCTATTCCTTCAAGATGCTACTTCCATCAGCTTGGTGTTGTACAAGTTCACCTGATGAACTGTCAAGATCACTAAGTGAGAAACTGGTTGAAGCTCCACTATTTTGTGAGATGGTTATCCTATCAGATCTGCCAATAATGGAAGCATGATTTGTTGTAGCTCTTGGAGAACTTGAAATAGGTCTGGGTAACTCAAACATTTGATTATCTTAAGAATTTCATTGAGTACATGTTTCAGCTGTAACATTCTCACAAGATGGTTTAGAATAATTTGAAAACAATTCTACATCAAAAATATGATCATGTCCATTATCCTTAACACAAGGAGTGTGCTCATTAACAACTATATTGGATGACTCCTCAAATTGTTGATTTTTGATGTTGTATGCTCTATAAGCTTTAGAGCTAGAAGACTATCCAACAAAGATAGCATCGTCCGACTTTTCAGCAAACTTTGTCGAATTGTCTTTTGTGTTAAGTATGGTACACCTATTGCCAAAGGACCTTAGAAAGCCAATGAATGGTGGCCTCTTGTTCCATAGCTAATAAGGGGTTTTTCCATGTGGCTTAACTACAAGAACTCTTTTCTACACATAGCATGTAGTGATAACTGCCTCTGCCCAGAATGTTAGAGGTAGTTTTGAATCAGCTAACATAGTTCGAGTAGCCTTAATAAGTGTCCTATTCCTCCTCTTAGCAACATCATTTTGTTGAGGAGTTATGGGAGCACTATATTGTCTGGTAATCCCTTTTGAGTATCAGAATGACTCAAGAACGAAGTTTTTAAACTCAGTCGCTTGATCACTTCTAATAATCTTAACCTTGTGATCAATTTGATTTTCTATCTTAAGAATAAAAGATTTTAATGTTTTAGCAGTTTCATCTTTAGTTCTTAAAAAGAATACCCATGTAAATCTTGTAAAATCATCAACTATCATAAGGCAGTATGATTTCCTTTCAATGCTTATTATACTTGTGGAACCAAATGGATCCATATGCAATAAGTGTAATGGAGTAGTGATGGAGTTAACACTTTTGGATTTGTGAGATGCCTTGTGTTGCTTCCCTTTCAGGCATGCAAGCCAGTTATCTTTGCAGAAAAATTCCTTTTTAGGCAAACCATGTACCAATTTATTTTTAGCCAATTTACTCATTGTCTTAAAATTTACATGACACATACGTTTATCCCATAGTGTTGACTCGTCACAGTCAGCTTTGGAAAGAAAGCATGATACTTCACACATTGGGAAAACATTGTTTATATCAAGCTTGTACATATCCCCTTTCCTGGAAGATCTAGGAAGCACCAATTCCGAAGGAATTGACATCCTTGGTTTGAGGATAATGCACTCATGTTCTGTGAAAAGCATTTGTGATTTTGATCACAATACTGAGAAACACTTAATGGATTTTGTTCAAGCTGTTTGACAAAGTGAACTATAACTTCCCGTTGGATATACTCCTTTTGCCATAAATATATCCTCCAGTCTCACCTCCAAATAGGACAGGACCTCCATCATAGTGTTGAAACTATTGAAGGAGAGATCTATTCCCTATCATGTGCCTGGATCATCCACTATCCACAATCCAGACATTGTTATTCTTGTCATATGGATGTCCCTGCACACAAGATAAGATTGTTAGTTTTGATTGGAGACCCAAGCTTTATTGGTCTTGGGTTCTTCCAATGATAGTGACATAATTGAACCAAAGGTTAAGCATGGGGGTTCAATCGATGTCTTTGAAGAAGAGGTTTGGGCTGCAACATCTTTCTTGATCTTCCAATACATCCTTTGGTTGATCATTAAGGATGAGCTTGTTGAAGCTTTTGCAGCATGGCATTCTTCCAAAGCTTCTTTCTTTTCAAAAGAAGCCTTCACCACCTTTTCTTCCGAAATAGTCTTCTTCTGGAATGGTTTCAAAGGAACTTTCTTGTTCTTCAGATTTTTAGTAGCTTTTGCTTCCGAGGCCATTTTCCCTTCGGAAGAGGGTTTTCTTCTGAAAGCAACCTTGCTTCGGAAACCAACTTTCCCTTTTTCATCACTTGAACCGTTTGATAAAGTCCAAATGTGAAACTTTCCCTGAATCCTTCTTTTCTAACATTATTTGCATAATGTGTGCTAGCAGGATTGTAGTAAAAATCTTTAGCCATGTGGTTTTGCAGACCACATATTATGCATGCAATGTTAGTCTTTTAGGAGTGTGAGGATTGCTGTTTCTTGTGCTTTTTCTTTTCATCAGCAACCTTTTCCTACAACTTCTGATCCTTTGGTAGGATAGGAGTGCTGGTAATACTATCCTTTTCTGAATCAGAAGTACCTACCACTTGGAATCCAACTGAAATGAATACACCCTTTTGTTTTAGGTCAATCATTAGCTTAGACTCAGCCACTTTCTTTACAGTTCTTCTTGCAACTTTTAATCTGCTTCTTCTGGCTTTGGTGGTTAGGATTTCACTAGGAGAGGTAGGTTGATTTACCTGTTTCTTCCCTATGGTAGCCACTATTATTGCATCATTCTTTAAGTTATGTGAAGATGGGTCAGCAGATGGGGCCTATTGCTCTTCAGTACCACATCTAGGTTGTCTTATGGACTCATAAGAATGTGGTGGAGTAATTTCATTGGTCCCCAACCCTCTTTTGTTCTGATAATAGATTTTGGAGTGGGAGGATGATGCAATAATAGCTTGGAAGTTCTACTCAGAAATAGCATACTTCCTGGCTTGAGCCTCAGCAATGACAAGCTGGGCTTGAGCCTTAGACAATTTGGATATTAAATCCTTTATTTGAGTCTTGTAGTTTGCGTGTTCATGTTTTATTAAGGAAACAGTTTTCTCTAACTCATCAATTCTTCTTTGATAGTCAGATTCAACCCTTTTAAAATCAGATTTCAAGATATTTAAAGACTCAATATAAGATTTAATTTCCATATTGTAGTCATGATATAGTTTAACCTTAGCAATACAAGCAGGAGTACAGAGATGTTCATATACCTTGTTATCATATGTTCCTATCATGAGCGCTTGAGCAGGAGTCACATCATGTATCATGAAGCTGCAGTCAACTTCTTGGGCCATTGCAGCTATTTCAGTTGACTTTCCAGTGGGCTTTGATGTAGAGGGATGTGTGAAGGCATCTGGGGTTCCCAGATTTGTCTTGGGAGCCTTGCATTCCCTTACAAAATGACCAAGTTGGTTACAGTTATAACATTTGGCCTTGGTTTTGTCAAACCCAAACTTGTTGTTAGTTGGGTTCTGAGGGAACTGCCTTCCAGTTCTCTTGAAGAACTTCTTCGCTCTGTAGGTTAATAGAGCCATCTGTTGGACAATATCCACATACTCTACATCATCTGGACTTAAGCACTCTAGATCATCAAAGCAATATTGAAAATCACTAAAGTGTCCACTTTCTAAGCCAAAGGCACAGTTTTCCTGAAAGGAACTACGCTGATTCGATTAAGACCTTGGAGTCTCAGGGAAGGTAATGTATGGTCCAGATGAGCAGGATGGCTTCTAGTTGTAAGTCAGGTAGTGCTGAGGTTGTGTGGGTCCTGAGCCTTCAACAACCAACAAAGCGTTGCTAGCAGGAAGACTCAGGGGTCTGCTTATCTGATGGCCCCTCTTACTCTCCATCTCCAGACGGTATCCATCAAGGATTCCATAGAGTTCGGTCATGGTAAGAGTGTTCAGATTCTTTGTCCTCTTGATAGAGACACAGTAGAATGCCCACTCATTTGGAAGAGCACTCATGAACTTTCTTGTGAGGTCTCGAAGTTCGGTAGTGATTCCCACAGACTGAAGAGAAGAAATAAAATCCATGTACCTGAAATACTGCTGGCTAAGAGACTCTCCAGCAATATAGGTGAAGTTCTCGAACTGCTGCTTCAGTGAGTCCTTCTTGGAGTCGTTGGAGCTCGAGTACATTTGGGCAAGTGCATCAAACAGTTCTTTGGCAGACTTACAATGCTCAAACCCTACCATGATGGTGTTGGGTATTGCAGTCATAAGAATAGTCATTGCATTAGTGTCAATGTCCATCTTCTTCCGGTCCTCATCAGAGTAGCCTTCAACAACCTTCTCTATCATGGCACCATTTCCGTCACGTGCTGCCACCTTGGGTTTATATGGGCCATTGACGATAGAGTACCACATTCTACTATCTTGGTATCTGATGAAGCCTTCTATGCATCTGCTCCAAGACCTGAAGTTTTCAGTAGTAATGATGGGAACTTTAGTCATAGTTTCCATCACTACTTCAGACTTTTTAAGGGCCATTTTGAGTGAGTTGTAAGGAGGAGTGAAAAACAGGTTGATTTGGATGGTAAGATCTCACAATCAAGAGCCTAAAAAGCTCTGATACCAACTGCATGATCGGTTTATGTCACTAAACACTTTGTTTTTCTCTCAAACTCACATGAACTATACTCGGATGAAGGCAGAGTCTCTAAGAGTTGATAACAATATAATAAGTAATAATCAAACACGAGAAGTAAATTTCAAGGTACTTGCATATATTGCTTCTCAACTCAAATGTTACAAGACTCTTACAAGCATGTTGTTATGAGTTACAATAAGAAACTATATATAATACTACCTACAGCCGGATATAGTTTGATACCAGCTGGAATCCTCTAAATAAAGAAAATACTACAAAGCTATAGTTTAAGGTATCTCAGATAAAGTCCTATCTGAGATATGGTAGTCAGGACATGTCCCTGACTTACCTTTTGTCACCAACTAAAGTTGGTAACTAGTACTAACATAAATGGTGAACAGTGGAATAAAGTATAGTTGACTACATGGCTCTTTGAAAAAGCACCATGCAGTATCGAAGGTCTGCAGCTGAGTGTCAGAGACCATACTTATGTCCACTGGTTCATAGTAGTGTCTTCCGAAGGTTAAATGGCTTCGGAAGAGCAAGTACTTCCGAAGCCACTTACACTTCAGAAGAAGCTACTTCTTCCGAGGCTTGAGGACTTCTTTTCTTCATACTTTAGAAGTAGTCTTCTAATTTCTTCTTCTTAGACTTGATCTTCAGAAGTAAGTTCTTTGACTTCGAAAGTAGAGTTTGTCTTCGGAAGTTGATCTTTCATTCTGTCTTCGTAAGAACTCTACTTCCTTCGGAAGTTTCATACTTGGCTTCGGAAGCCTTTGTAAGTAGCATCAAAATTTGTCTAAGTGATTTGGTTTTGGTTGCACCAGCCTTCTTCTTGATCCAACAGTAATCAAAATTAATTTTGTATGTAATGGATCTAAAGTTAGTAAGTATATTGATCTAAATTTAAATTTCAATTATTTAAAAATCAAGGTTTTAAACAAATTAGACAATATCAAATGATTTCAATAGTAGGTATAGTTGATTCAAAGATTTAATTTTGATTGTTTTAATAATCGATGTTTGAAAAAAATCATTTGCATATTGAATAAATTTAAGATCGAGTTAAAATTAAATATAAATGATTTCTTGAAATTGAATAATGATTTCAATTCACTGGGATTGAAATTTGTTTAAAAGTGTTACACCCTGAAAGGATCATACATGCCAACTCAATGGGAGAATTGATGATTGCTCTGCTAGTATCCCTCAAGTCCAAAAAGAAATGCAGATGAAATTCTACTAAGGAAAAGAACAAGTGTTGTCTACCGCATTTGTCACTGCGGAAGACATAACACTGATGCGGACAAGTTTTTACTCTTCCGCATTGACTAATGCTGAAGACATAATACTAATGCTGAAGTAGTTACACTTCCGCATTGACTAATGCGGAAGACCAAAAGAAGATGCGGACAAGACTTTGCTCATCCGCATTGACTAATGCGGATGACCGGACAAATGCGCATAAGTATTTGTTCATCCGCATTAACAAATGCAGATGACCAACATACTAATGCGGATGATCAAATGAAGAAATGCTGATCAAG
>BJCM01211546.1:12267-27987 GCA_018326385.1 Flaveria bidentis
TGGCTTAGCAAGAATGGGTTCAAACTCTAACGAGACAAAACTTTTATTGGCTCCAGAAGCAAATAGTACATAGGCATAAGAATTATTAATAAGGAACATACGTGTTTAGTTTTAAAAGTATTTAACGATACAGGTAATGCATCAAAAGAATTAGATCATCAAAGTTGAGGTTGGGTTTAACATACCGTTCACCACATCGTTATTTGCTTGTGCTTGATTTGTGTTGATGTTGAAAGCACGTCGTCGGGCTTGTGGAACATTACCTGCAAGACGAGGGCATTGTGGGCGGAAGTGACCAGGTTCCGCACAATTTTAGCAAACACGGTTTGCAACCATCGTGGCATTTTTCGGGGCACGGTGACAAGTCGCCACCAAGTGTCCATATTTACCGCACAAAGTACAGATGCGGCATAGAGCGTTCTCGGATGATGATACCTACAAACGTTGTGTAAGGCCCCGTTTCCCGGATGCTCATAATTGGTCAATCATCGCACATAAAACAAATAATTGTATTAAGTTACTAAAAACATGCAGCGGAAACATTTAAACCTCCATTTCATTTCATTATAATAGCTTTTGCGAATTAATACATCATTATCAAATTACAAAATACTTGTTGCATTATATCACAAAAACATTATAAAATGGATGCCATCCAAAAAGAGCCAAGTAGCCACCCCGTGCCATCCTCAGCAACCATCACCTGCCAACTGGAAAATGCATAAAAAGTCAGCGTTGTTGAGTGAGTTCTAGTTTTACAAGAACATTATATTACCTTTCATTCGTTAAAAACATTTTCTTTACTATCGCACGTGATCACACATCATACGTACATCAAGGTAATAATTATTATCTTCATCATCGTTTGTTTCGTACATTTCGCACGTTTCGCACATTTCGTACTTATCGCACTTTCCGTACTTATCGCACTTTTCATACATTTATTATCTTTCACTTCTATCTAGGTCCTGTACTTAACCCCCCTATTGAGCACAAAGCTATATCATCTAGGGTTAAGCAACGAGGGCCCCATATCGCATTTATCGCACATATCGCACGTATGGAGTAGTCACATAGACTAACTCCCCCTGTGTGTGAACCCTTAAGGGTTAGCCAAGATCGCACGCTGTATACACACAATTGAGCTAACAACTCTCATTGAGTTGTGAATCTCCTTTCATTTGCTTGCAAGACTTTTTATTCGTTCAATATGTTCCACTTTCATTATCTTAAATCTTTCACTTCATTAAGATAATACTTTACGTTCATCATAATAATCACACCATATAAAGTCACATCATCATACGTAATATGGAACATAACATAGAATCATACAATCATACATAATCATCAAACATCATCAAACGCACATCAACATGCATAGGCATCAATCATACATCATCAGCAAATCACATCATACATCACCCATCACATCATCTATGACTTCAAAAAGTCAACTTTCATAGCCCCTGGAAACCTCCCAAGTCAAAGCCTACATTTTAATTTTTCCCCAAAATTAGGAAATATTTCTAAGTCTTTAGGCGCATGGGCACTATGCAGGCGCATTGGCACTATTGAGGCGTATGAGCAACACTTAGTCGTTTCTGGGCAATTCTAGGCGCACGGGCACTATGCAGGCGCATGAGTGCCTAGGCACATGGGAATCCTGAGCATCTGTACACTTAGAAAATTTCAAGGTATTTCTAGGCGCATGAGTATTATTTGGGCGCTTGAGGTTTTGGGCGCATAGGAACACATATGCAGTTATTCTTGTTAGGCGCATGGGCCACTGTTTAGGCGCATGAGTAGACTAAAACACTCCTAAACATCATAATTTAGTTCCCAATCATCACCTATCATGTGCTAAGATTAAATCATATATTCTAAGCCTTAGAAATACAACCATAACATCATCAAACACATACATAGCCCAAAATCAAACCCCACCCTCAACATACACACATACGGGTATAAAACCCAACTTTTATAAAAAAGTTCATACATGCATTTCCAGCACCAAAGCAGTAAAAAAACAAGTAAAAAGGGGGTTCTAGAACTCACCTTAGCAGCCACTTCGGGTAAGACTTCCTTCAAACCCATTTGCTACAAGTTTCACCTAGAAACCCACTTGAAATACACACAACCGAGCACATAACATACCTAGCACACACCCGAGGATAAAACCGGTTAAGAACAATCAAACACTATGAATTCTTACCTTGAATTCGATCTTCTACGCTTGTTCCTCTTCAAAATATCCGAGTTCAGCCTCCTTTCTCTCTCTCTCTCTCTCTCTCTCTCTCTCTCCGAAAACCCGAGAGTGTTGATGTGAATAGGCAACATGGGCGGCCATGTTGCTTTATTCACCAACTTTTAAAGATCTTTTTCATTTTGACACCTTTAGTCCCTCTACTTGGGCTTTATTTCCTTTCTTTCTTTTCCTTTGCTTTATTCTTTCTTTCTTTGACTTTTAAAATGACCGGGTGTTATAAGTCCACCCCCCTTATATAGGTTTCGTCCCCAAAACCTGTTATTCCTAAAACAATCGTGGGTAATGTTGTCTCATTTCCTCCTCCGTCTTCCACATAGACTCAGATCCCTTCCCGTTCTTTCACTGTACACGCACAAGAGGAACCACTTTATTCCTTAACCTCTTCTCTTTACGATCAATGATTGCCATTGGTTGCTCCACATAATTGAGCCTTTCATCTACCTCGATATCCTCCAATGGTACAACCATATCCTCGCCTGCTAAACACTTTCTCAGAAGAGATACATGGAATGTCAAATGAATTCCACTTAACTCATCTAGTAGATCCAATCTATAGGCCACCTCCCCTACTCGAGCAATGATTCGGAAAGGCCCTATGTATCTCAGGCTCAACTTGCCCCGCTTTCTGAACCGGATGATACCTTTCCAAGGTGAGACTTTCAACATGACCCTATCACCCACCTGGAACTCAATCGGTCTACGTCGTCTATCAGCATACGAATTTTGCCTATCTTTAGCTGCCTTCATAAAGTCTTTGATCCTTTCTAACTTCTCAGTCATAGCCTCGACCACTTCGACGCTCCCTAACTCTTTATGGCCAATATCGCCCCAACACACGGGCGTTCTGCATCTCCTACCATATAGCATCTCATAAGGAGGCATACCAATGCTGGTATGGTAACTATTGTTATATGAGAACTCCGCTAACGGTAAGTGGTCATCCCAACTTCCTCCGAAATCAATGACGCATGCCCGAAGCATATCTTCTAGCGTCTGAATCGTCCTTTCTGACTGATCATCCATCTGAGGATGATAAGCCGTGCTAAAATGTAACCTCGTCCCCATCGCATCGTGGAATTTCTTCCAAAATTTAGATGTAAACTGGGTGTAACGATCAGACACAATAGACACCGACACACCATGACGGGTTACGATCTCTTTAATGAAAAGATCCACCAACCTCTCGGATAAACATGTCTCGCGAATCGGTAGGAAGTGAGCACTTTTCGTCAAACAATCAACTATCACCCATATAGCATCATACCCTCGTGCGGGACGCGGTAGCTTCGTAATAAAGTCCATGGTGATTTGCTCCCACTTCCATTCCGGTATATCCAAAGGTTGGATCTTTCCATACGGCTTCTGATGCTCTGCCTTCACCTACAAGCAAGTAAGGCACTTACTCAGGTACTCCACTACGTCACGCTTCATACCCGACCACCAATAATCTTTCTTCATATCTTGATACTTCTTCGTAGCACCGGGAAGAATGGAGGACCAAGTTTTATGAGCTTCATCCATAATCCTTCCACGTAGATCCCCAAAACGAGGAATCCATATCCGCCTGAATCGGGTCCTAACATCGAGTGTGTTTTCACCTAATTCTGCAACCAAACCTCTCATTCTTTCAGATTTAAGATGATCTTCTTTCAATGCCTCATCTTGAAACTCCTTGACCTGCTTCATTACATCAGATGTCATAATCAACTGATACGCCTTCACTCGAATCGGCTCGGGTCTCTCCTTTCGGCTAAGGGCATCGCCACCACGTTGGCTTTGCCCAGATGGTAATGGATCTCGCAGTCGTAGTTTTTTATGAGCTCCAACCATCTCCTCTGCCTCATGTTCAAGTTTTTCTGCTTGAAGAAGTACTTCAAGCTCTTGTGGTAAGTGAATATGGTGCTCTTCGTCCCATATAAGTAGTGCCTCCAAATCTTTAATGAGAAGACCACCGCTGCTAGCTCCAAGCCATGAGTAGGATAATTAACCTCATGAACTTTCAACTGTCGGGATACGTAGGCTATAACCTTTCTTCTCTGCATCAACACACATCCCAACCCCGAGTAGGAAGCATCTGAGTAAACCACCAAATCTTCGCTTCCATCGGGTAACGATAGGACATGAGCTTGAGTCAATCTCTCCTTTAACTCCTCAAATGCCTTCTCCTGAGCTTGACCCCATACAAACTTTACATCTTTACGGGTCAACTTGGCTAGTGGAGAAGCGATCTTAGAGAAGTCTTGAATGAATCTCCTATAATAGCCCGCCAAACCTAAGAAACTACAGATCTCGGATGGCGTCTTTGGAGACTTCCATTGCATTACCACCTCCACCTTTGCCGGGTCTACCATAATTCCCTCAGGATTCACTAAATGACCCAAAAACTGAACCTCGTGCAACCAGAATACGCACTTGGAGAACTTGGCATACAACTTATCCCTTTTTAACGTCTCCAGAACCTCCCGAATGTGACCGACATGCTCACTCTTGCTCTTCGAGTAAATCAGGATATCATCAATAAACACAATCAATGATTTATCTAACATCGGCCGACACACTTGATTCATTAAGTCCATAAAAGCAGCTGGCGCGTTAGTCAAACCAAAAGACATAACAAGAAACTCGTAGTGTCCATAACGGGTGCGAAAAGCTATTTTAGGAAAATCTTGCTCCTTAACCTTCAGCTGATGGTAGCCAGATCGAAGGTCTATCCTCGAGAACCAACTAGCACCCTGAAGCTAATCAAACAAATCATCAATTCTCGGTAAGGGGTACCGATTCTTCACCGTTAACTTGTTCAGCTCGTGGTAGTCTATACACATCCTCATACTACCGTCTTTCTTCTTCACAAATAAGATTGGAGCACCCCAAGGCGAGATACTCGGTCTGATGAACCCCTTGTCTAGCAACTCCTGCAATTGCTCCATCAACTCTTTCATCTTAGTCGGAGCCAACCGATACGGTGCCTTAGCTACAGGTTGGCACCAGGTATCAAGTCGATTTGAAACTCAATCTCACGGTCAGGAGGCACTCCTGATAAGTCTTCGGGAAACACTTCTAGAAAGTTACACACCACCGGTACGTTGGTCAGTTGTGGTGTTGGCGTATCCACCCTTTACGTAGGCCAAGTAGGCATTACATCCACGCCTCATGCACTTTCCCGCTACCGCCATTGAAATCACCTTCGAAATCGTCATGACTCGATCACCGTATACTGCCACCAAACTCCCATCAGGCGCTGTCAATCGAATCATCTTCTTGTGACACATAATGTTCGCCTCATAGTCCGCCAGCCAGTCCATCCCAAGGACTACGTCAAACCCGCCTAAGGTCATCAGAAATGGTCTAATAGGGAACTTGTGAACTTCTAATTCTACGTCACAACCTTCTATCATCTCGGAATTCTTGATAGACTTTCCTATGGCAGTTTCTACATCAAAGGGCGTATCTATATTCTTACTACTAACATGCAATTTAGCACAGAAAACAGCAGAAATAAAACTTTTACTAGCACCAGAATCAAATAACACAGAAGCTAGCGTTTGGTTTACTAGAAATGTGCCTGACACAACATCAGGGTCCGTCCTAGCCTCCTCCTACGTCATCGTGAACGCTCTGGCACTCGCCTCTGCCCTTCTCCTCTAGTATTCTTTTCTCCTGAACTTTCAACCCTTGGCTTCTTGCAATCCCTGCTCAGATGACCATTTTCTCCACAGTTGTAGCACCTCATAACTCCACAATCTCTAGCCATATGACAAAGCTTCCCACATTTGAAGTAGATGTTTGATCCCCATTTTCATTCTCTCGAATGCTCCTTCCCGCATTTACCACACCTTTTCAACCATGCACCAGATGTGATCCCATGCCGGTCACCCACCTTTGCCAACTTTTTATTTGGAGTGGCTCCGCCACGTCCAAACCGTTTTCTGTTCCAGTTCCGGTCACCACCACCCTTATTGCTCACCTCAGCCACCACAACCTCTCGCTCATTATATAATCTACCCACCAAATCAACCGCCGACCTGAACGTGCTTGGCCGGTCAGCGATCATGTGCCTGCGAATATCCGCTGGCAAGCCCTGAATATACCTCTTGATCTTTCGCGAAAGAGGTGTCATCTGATCCGGCACCAGCCGTGCCATCTCACTAAACTTTGTGGTGTATTGCTGATGTGTCATTATCCCTGCCTCCTGCTGCAAGAACTCCTTTTCTACCTTATCCATCTCTCTATGAGGACAAAACTCCTCAATCACCAACTTCTTCAACTCAGACCACCTTATTATTCCAATCGCCCGACTACCCTCGGCTTGGACAATATTGTCCCACCAACACAGAGCCGAGTCCACAAACGAGCGGGCAACAAACTTCACCTTCTGGTCCCCTCGGCACTCACTGATATCAAGTACAGCCTCCATCTTTCTCACCCACCGGTGAGCAGCAGCAGTAGTGCCATTTCCATCAAATGTCGGGGGCTTGCATATCATAAATGCCCCATAGTTACAACCTCATGCCGTCTCCTGCACAGGCTCTTCCTCCTCCTCCTCATCATCGGAGAGAACCGTCTCAGTCTCTGGTCGCTCCTGTCCTCCCGAGGACCTATTCCTCTCCCTTCTTTCTCCTTCTCTTACAGCCTTAATCACTTCAGTCACCATAGACGGTAAGATTGACTGCATGACTTGATGCACTTCCTCCACGACAGCCTCCTTCACTGAGGCTCTCAAGTTTGCACTCTCGTCTCCGCCCTCTGGCTGAGGGGTCTCGGGTTCTTCATGAACCACCTTTTTGGCCCTAGGCCTTCCTCTTGTAGCCCGTGGTTCAGCACCACGTCCACCACGACCTCCACCATGTGAAGCTTTCGATGATCTACCACCGGCCATCCTCTAACACGCTATAAGATTAAAATACTAACACGGTCATTCAAGGGAATAGTTTAGTTCATGTCAAGTATAGTAAGTCCCTAATTATAGTGGCCAGTTGTGGTTAGCCACTTACTTTACTCTTCATACCCCAAGCATTTCCTATCCTGACTACATCAGTATCTAAATCTACTAAAAGCACATAGAACAAATCACATAACATGCGCACATATGCCAGTTAACTTTTAGAAAATAACCGATGGCAGGCAGCTACTCGGACTGGCATCCCTACCCTTTCCGTCCCATTTTCAGTTTAAGTTTAGGTTTATTTTCAAAATTTACCCATTTCACTTAAACTTTGGCTCTGATACCAACTCGTAAAGCCCCGTTCCGAGGACGCTCACAGTTGGTCAATCATCGCACATAAAACAAATAATTGTATTAACTTACTAAAAACATGCAGCGGAAACATTTAAACCTCCATTTCATTTCATTATTATAGCTTTTGCGAATTAATACATCATTATCAAATTACAAAATACTTTTTTCATTACCTCACAAAAACATTATAAAAATGGATGCCATCCAAAAAGAGCCAAGTAGTCGCCCCGTGCCATCCTCAACAACCATCACCTGCTAACTGGAAAATGCATAAAAAGTCAGCGTTTACAAGAACATTATATTACCTTTCATTCATTAAAACATTTTCTTTACTATCACATGTGATCACACATCATACGTACATCAAGGTAATAATTATTATCTTCATCATCGTTCGTTTCGTACATTTCGCACGTTTCGCACATTTCGTATTTATCGCACATTTCGTACATTTATTATCTGTCACTTCTATTTAGGTCCTGTACTTAACTCCCCTCTTGAGCACAAAGCTATATCATCTAGGGTTAAGCAACAAGGACCCCATATCGCACATATCACACGTATCGCACGTATGGAGTAGTCACATAGACTAACTCCCATTGTGTGTGAACCCTTAAGGGTTAGCCAAGATCACACGCTGTAAACACACAGTTGAGCTAACAACTCTCATTGAGTTATGAACCTCCTTTCATTTGCTTGCAAGACTTTTCATTCGTTCATTATGTTCCACTTTCATTATCTTAAATCTTTCACTTCATTAAGATAATACTTTACGTTCATCATAATAATCACACCACGTAAAGTCACATCATCATACGTAATAAGGAACATAACATAGAATCATACAATCATACATAATCATCAAACATCATCAAATGCACATCAACATGCATAGGCATCAATCATACATCATCATCATCAAATCACATCATACATCACCCAAGACATCATCTATGACTTCAAAAAGTCAACGTTCATAGCCCTCGGGAACCTCCCAAGTCAAACCCTACATTTTACTTTTTCCCCAAAATCAGGAAATATTTATTAGTCTTTAGGCGCATGGGCACTATGCAGGCGCATTGGCACTATTGGGGCGTATGAGCAACACTTAGTCGTTTCTGGGCAATTCTAGCTGCATGGGCACTATGCAGGCGCATGGGAATCCTAAGCATCTGGACACTTAGAAAATTTCAGCCACTTTCTAGGCGCATGAGTACTATTTGGGCGCATGAGGTTTTGGGCGCATGGAAACACTTAGGCAGTTATTCCTGTTGGGCGCATGGGCCACTGTTTAGGCGCATGGGCAGACTAAAACACTCCTAAACATAATAATTCAGTTCCCAATCATCACTTATCATGTGCTAAGCTTAAATCATACATTCTAAGCCTTAGAAACACAACCATAACTTCATCATACACATACATAGCCCAAAATCAAATCCCACCCGCAACATACACACATACACACATACGGGTATAAAACCCAACTTTTATAAAAATGTTCATACATGCATTTCCAGCCCCAATGCAGTAAAAACAAGTAAAAAGGGATTCTAGAACTCACCTTAGCAGCCTCTTCGGGTAAGACTTCCTTCAAACCCATTTGCTACAAGTTTCACCTAGAAACTTACTTGAAACACACACAACCGAGCACATAACATACCTAAGCACACACCCAAGGATAAAACTGGTAAAGAACACTCAAACACTATGAATTCTTACCTTGAATTCGATCTTCTGCCCTTGTTCCTCTTAAAATATCCGAGTTCAGCCTCCTTTCTCTCTCTCTCTCTTCCAAAACTCGAGAGTGTTGATGTGAATAGGCAACATGGGCTGCCATGTTGCTTTATTCACCAACTTTAAAAGATTTTTGTCCTTTTGACACCTTTAGTCCCTCTACCTGGGCTTTATTTCATTTCTTTCTTTTCCTTTGCTTTATTCTTTCTTTCTTTGACTTTTAAAGTAACCGGGTGTTACACGTTGCACATAGGTTGAGGACCTGCATAGGCCCTAGCTACAGGTACTTGTGCCATGGGTGCAACCACATGTACAAGTTGTCTTTGAGGTGACTTGGGTGCAACCACAACACAGTTACGAGCCGGTGTGAACTTGTGTTTCTTGTTGTTGTTATTGTTGTAAGACGGTTCAACTTTGGTCTCCTTAACAACTTCAGTAACCGTCTTCTCCACCTTCTTAGCACCCTTCACAGATATGGTGCCCGCTTGTATATAATTCTCGGTGAGTTGAGTGGTGATAGTGATGGGTTCCTTCAAAGTTGTGGGTCGAATATCCACCACAAAATCTTGAATTTGCGGTGGTACCCCCTTGATGAACTTCTCAATGTTGCGAGGAACGGTGTCGACCATGTGGGGCAATATATGCTCAACTCGTGATGCCTAGTTGAGTAGGCCAAGTGATCACCACCATCTTGCTTAAGGTTCCAGAACTCTTCCTCCAGCTTTTGTAGTTCACTCCTCAGGCGAAACTTTGAGATAGCAATGTTCTTGAACTCGTCCGTCGTTAACTCCTCGCGCCGCTGCCGCCGTGAAGTAGCGCTTTTGGAATATGAGTAGAAGTTATAACACAACATCAGCACCACAGTTCCTTTTCTCGCTATTCCACCAAGTAAGTGCCCTTTGTTGGAGCATACTTGTGGCATAACGAACCTTGGGTGCCTCGGGACACTCACAGTTAATAAACATATTCTGCATGCTTTCGAACTACTCGAGAAGACTAGTGGCTCCTTCCTTTCCACGATAGCTAGTGGGCTTGCATAAATTAAAATGTTTGAAAGTGCAGGCTTGATTGTTGGGCCCTTGGTTCGTGCTATTTTCTCCTTGATCATTTCCAATGTTGATAGAGTTGGTCATCAATGTGCTATTTAGTTCAGCAACCACGATTGGGATGACGGAAACCATTTGTCATGCAATCATGGCAGCTAACATACGGTTGGAACTTCCACGCTTTCCATGATGGCGAGACATGCTGGATACAAAATGAGTTAGTCATGGGAATTTAGATATAAAAGGATAGTTATTCAAACAAGGATTAATCAAGAGTTGTAAGGCACATAGAATGGTTCTATTTAGTAACACATTACCATTTGGAAACGTTGACACGTCAAGGTAAATTGATTAGAAAATTGTGTATGTTGACCATAGTTTATCACTCATCCCAAAAATCCCCAGGTAAGCGTAACTAGTCCCGTAGGATTTATGCGAAATGCTTACCTTATTCCGAAGGCTTTTTGCCAGGAAAACCATAATACAGGTGTTTATGTGTCACACAAAATTTCTTAGGTTCATGGAATCAAAACCTTGATGAGATTTTCATAGATTAGACATAAAGTCTAAAGAGTTAAACCCACGACATAAAGCGTACGATCCCATGTCTCGTCGAGAATAAGTTTAAGAAGTTTCATTCGTCGGGGAGAATTAAAGAATCAAGAATAAGTTTAGGGGAGACAAGCAACAAAGTGTAAGCAATTACAAGGCAACCTATCTAAGGCATCAAATTGCACATCAAAAGGCATCCCTAATGAGATAGCATCATGTAGCATGCAACAATCTTTTTATTTACAAGAATATCAAAATGATTCCATAAGGTTCATGCATAAACTATAGTCTAGGTCACCATTTCTAATAACCTAAATCCCTTATAGGCTCTAATACAAATCTGTCACACCTCAACCTTGACGGCGGAAGCGTCGAGATGTGAGGGTTAAGATTGTTCACAGCCACATAAAGCTATCATTTAATCAAAATATTATTATCATAAGTTTCAAATATAAATTATAACATAAGTCTCAAATATGAAAACAAACATAACATAAGATGAATAATCCAAAACAACTTATTCAATTATCTAGGTCCAAATCCTAGATGTGAGCAAACTTCAAAAGATAACTTCAAGCTTGCGTATTTCCTGAAACATGTTAAAAATAAAGGGTCAACTATGAAAGTTGGTGAGTTTCTAAGGTTTAATTTACATAACTATATCAAAAGGTTTACAAGTAGCAATTCATGTCAAAGGTTATGAGTTATGCAAGTTTATAGAACACATATAGCTACAATCAAACCTTGACCAAGATTAAGATTACAAGTTTATAATGATTAGCTAAGAGTACTTGGTTCCCATGATGAACAAGTTATACGTCATCAAGAGCCAGCAATACATCGGCTTTAGCACCCAATAGGCTTGTCAGGCCCATAGATCTATGTTGTCGCCAGACTAGCAATAGTTAATGATTGTCAACATAAAATGTATCTCATATAATACTCACATTAACACAGATAACCATGACAAAATATAAATCTGAATGTCAAGTGCGTTACAAGTATAAAATATTTACAAGTGTAAGTTTGATAAGATTAACATGTTTCACCCTAAAAATGTGTGAAATAATAATAAAATGGGGCAATGAAACTCACATGATCAATATGTATATAATTGATGATTAATAAGAAAAATAATCGACGTTTCAACGTAATCCTTCACGAGGTACCTAAACATATATATATATATATATATATATATATATATATATATACAATGTTTAAGTTTAATGATACGTTTAACATTTTAACGAGATAGGGTTTCAAGGAGAATTTGGGGTTTTGACAAATAATACCTAATAATGAAAACACTTTATTTTAATTAAAAAAGACAATACCAATTAAATATTTTGTCATAAAGAAATGAATTTTTAATAATTAACAAAGCTTAAATATAAAGTGTAAATATCTTTTTATATTTATTTGTAAAAACTATGATTTTAAACAATAACATTTGAAGTAATAATAATTATAGTGATATACATCATTATTTAAAGTCTATTTTATAAAAATAACCTAGTTATAACCTTTGTTTCCTAGAAATATCAATTTATGTAAAGAAATAAATTTACAGGAATTTATTAAGTGACTTTAAAATTAATAAGGTTTACAAAACTATTTTTTTTATAATTTTTAGAATTTTTTCTATATGTTTTTATAAGCTAGAAAGCACAAAAAAAAAATATGTGAGGTTGCCCGGGTTCGAACCCGGGACATCTAGGAGGAAATGTGTGTGGTTTACCAGTGAACCAAGGCCTTGGCCACGTTATAAATTGGATTTTAAATCTTAATAACAAGGTTTTCAATGAATCTCCAATTTCCTAAGAACCCTAATCTTACTTTGATTCAAATTGAATGCTAAATCGAATTCGATTATTGTAATAAACATGGGGCTATGATTCCCCATAAAATTTCAAGCATGTAACATGTATTTAATTACCCGATTTAAAGATGAATTGGTGAAGAACAGATGAACACAGGTCGCGGGTATGTCGCAGTTCGTTCCGGTTTGCAAATGATGATGACACTTGAATTCGTTCTATAGAAAGCTTCTAATACTTCTAATGATGAAAAGACCTCTATCAATTGTAAGTTAGAAAGCTCGGAATGGGGTTTCGAATGAGTTGCAGGCCGTGGCTTCAAAGGGCAATCGAAGGTGTGAATTTTGTGTGTTTCAGGAGAAATTGGAGGTTGTGAACGATTATGATTAGTTAGATGATTGTTTAGGTTCGTTTAATTAGATTATTTTTAGGATTAAATGCCCGAACGACTATGTAGTGTAAGGCTTCGGTTATGCTCTCGATTGAGCTTTGTAACCGGTGTTTTAACTCGATTAATTGATGTATTTAAGTTCGACACATGATCTAAAAGGGATTTGGAACGATTTGGGATTATGGATTGATCGAATTTGCGGGTTTTGGACTCGCCGGAGAGTGGCCGGACAAATCGGCCGGAAAAACGGGTTTGAAAGGGGGAGTGGGGTTTTGATTTTTAAAGTTACACAAGCAGCCCCTCCACTTTCAAATGTTTATTTTTTATGCTAAGACTCTCTTTTGAAGTTTATAAATTGACAAACAAACCTCCTAACTTACTTAATTTAAGTTTTGAACACTTTTAAGTTGATCTTGCACTTTGTCTTCGGAAGAACTCTTTTTCCATCGGAAGTTCCACACTTAGCTTCAGAAGTCATTTGTTAGTTGTACAAAAATAGTTTAAGTGATTTGGTTTTGGTTGCACCAGCCTTCTTCTTGATCCAACAAACTCCCCCTAGGCTGATGCTACCAAAACCTCACTTGTTCTTGCTTCTCAAAACTTTCAGTACCAGGGAAAGCAGATATTTATCTGTTTCTTTATTCTTCCCGGAAATGGTGCTGAGAAGCTTGTACAAATCATTCATGGACCAGAGCCCAATCTGTCACTTTGAATGATATGTACCCTCTGTTGGGTCCATCTGAAGAGAGTTAGTTGATGGAAGCCATGGTCATACTCCCATCTAACAATTGGTTCTAATTCAAGGCCTTGCACCATCTATAGAATGGCCTTGCCTTTGGTGGTTGACCTTTCCTTGTCTTCCTTCTCTCTCAGCTTCAACTCTTCTTTAATCTTTGCTTTTTCGGTTAGCTCAGCAAGATGAAGGCTACTAAGATAACTTCTGATGTGAGCAGCAGTTTCGGAGTTGGAGGGATTGGAGAATGTTTTCTCTGCTAACTCAGCAATTGTCACACCCCGACCGACGGCGGAATCATCGAGGCGGACGAATGTGAAACGATTGTTCATAGCACATGGAACTAATTAAGTTGGAATAATATTAAACATCATTATTCATTGAACATTACAAGACAATACAGTCCAAACAATAGAAAAGTTTCAAACAAAGAAATAAAATATTTAGTTAAACTAGGTCCAAGTCTTATATGAGCACGAAGAGATCCTCAAATATCAAACCTGAAACATGTTAAAAATAAAGGGTCAACTTTAAAAGTTGGTGAGTTCCCATGGGTTAAACGTACATACATATAAAAATATTTACAAGTAGCAATTCATGTCAATGGTTATGAGTTAGCAAGTTTATAAAACACATAGTTACAACCAAACCGCGACTTGATTACAAGTTTATAAGATTGGTTAAGTGTACTTGGTTCCCATGATGAACAAGCATACGTCATCAGGAGCCGGCAATACATCAGCTTTAGCACCAAATAGGCTTGTCAGGCCCAAAGATCTAAGACGTCGCCAGGCTAGCAATAGTTAATGATTGTAAACAAAATATTTATCTCATATAAGACTTACAATAATACAAATAACCATGACAAAAGGTAAAGATGAATTGCATGTTCATTTACAAGTATCAAGATGTTTAAATGTGTAAGTTTATAAGGCTAACATGTTTCACCCCAAAAGGTGTGAAATAAAGTAAAAAGGGGCATGGAGAACTCACATGGAAGACTCACAAGTATAGTGATGGTTGTAGAGTACATAAGAAAGCTTGGATGTCAAGAGTCAAATGTGATGTCCTAAATGATAAAAAAGCAATAACTTGAGGTTGAAATTTATTACAAGAAGTTAGGATGTTTAGGAATGCCAATAAGCGAAAGGTAGATTGATAAACGATTATTGTACCAATTTTAGATTCTGGACAGAATGTTTCGTACGTGTTTGAAGAGGTTTTTAAAATAGCAAAAGGTTTCATAAAATTATAAAAATTTACATTTGACTAGTTCAAAGTCTCCCAGACAACTTTCATTCAGAAACATTGTTATGAAAAGATCTTTAAATAAGTCAAACAAGCAGCACAAGACAGAAGGTGCTGAAGTGCGCGCTTATCTTGTGAAGCCTACTGTTGAGTCATCCGACTAAGTTTGAAGACGTATAAACTGTCGTTGAAAAGGTAATTCAATGAACTTAACATTGGAGTCTGAGTTTACTTAAATTTAGTTTGTTATGATCAAGTTGTGGTCGGTTGAAGTAAGATTATATTATGCCAGAATTGTAGTAAGGCACTTATGTGCTCTTTTAAAATCGTTAAAGCATGAAACAGGTTAGAACATTTTATTATGTCAATATATGGTATATTAGTCTCATTTGAGTTATAAAAATATTCTAAGACTTTGGCATAGCCATCATTTAGAACAATAATCTTGTGGAATAACCGAATGCGGTGGCATAGCCGTCCATATGCAAACGAGATTCTTTGTTTATATTAGTGTGTTGTTAGTTTAATTTAGAAATGTTAGTGATTGTTATAAGGTTAGTGATTATTAAAATGTTAATGATCAAATGATAATGAATTAAAATAAAAAGAGATTTGATAGAAGAAAGAACAATAGTAAGAACATAAAGTCATGAGAACAATTGGATGTTAGGATGATTGAAATGTA
>BJCM01211553.1:0-18047 GCA_018326385.1 Flaveria bidentis
CTCTGAATTGTCCTTATTATCAGACACCTAAAAAGAAAATTGAACTTTTTGATGAAAAAACAAGTTTTTCTAAAATTAGATCTAATACTTCTCCTAAGGTTACACCTAAGATTATTAGTGAACCTAAAGTTCAAACCATAAAGGAGTCATCTGTTTACCACAAACAGGTCTTACACAAAACTGGTTTATGGAAAGAAAAATCAAGTAAGTGTCTAATAGTGAGAACAAAAAGAAGAAAGATGTGCCCTCATCCTCTGAAGGACAGTGGGTTGAGTTCATGATGTGTGACACCTCTGGGACAGCCAAGCCAGTTAAGGATTGAGTCCCATACCTGAACTAATCAATTCTTTTGTATGTGTTGGGTGTTCGCTATTGCGCTATCACTAATACATGGATTATTGATAGTGGGCGTCCAGGCACATGATCGGGAATTCGTCTCTCCTTTTCAACGTCAAGAAAATTAAAGGGGGGCACCTATCATTCGCTGGGAATAAAGGAGGTTACATCATCGCTCAAGGTGAAATGGGAAACGAGAAAGTGAAGTTTGACAAGGTCAACTCTATTCAGCAATTGCAAATCAACTTGCTTTTTGTCTCCCAAAACTGTGATAAGGGATTCAAGGTTGTGTTTGACAACAATAAGTGCTCATTGTTGAAGAAGGAGTATGTTGTCGAGGAGGATAAAATACTAATGCCAACTTCAAGATATAACGATCTGTATGTCTTGGATCTATCAAAAACCTCCATAACTGATTCTATGCCCAGTGCTTCTTGTCAAAGGCAACAGAGAGGGATTTAGTCTCCTAGCATAAGAGAATGGGACATATTAATCCCAGGAAGATGAATCATTTGGTTCCATATGAGTTGGTGAATAGAGTTACAGTCAAGAATTTCTAGCTCCCAGATTTCTGCGTAGCATGTAAGAAAAGGAAACAGACCAAGAAGTATCATAAAGCAAAGAAAGTTAATTCTATCGACATTCATCTCGAGCTTCTACACATGGATCTGTTTGGCCCAGTCTCCCAAATCTGTGATAAGGGATTCAAGGTTGTGTTTGACAACAAGAAGTGCTACATGTTGAATGGAGATTGGGTCATGTTTCTGAAAGCCAAGTCAGAGACATTTGAATCATTCAAGCATCTAGTCACTACATTGGAATCACTCTACAAGCTGAAACTACAAAAGATTCGATCAAACAACAGCACACAGTTCAAGAATCAGTGGATGGAGGCATTCTGTTGAGAGAAAGGAATTGTTCATCAATTTACTTCTGCCTACACTCCATAAATGAATGGGGTTGCTGAAAGAAAGAATCAGAGCTTGATAGAGAGAACAAGGACAATGTTAGTTGACTCTAAACTGCCTATTCAATTATAGAATGAGGCAGTGGCTAATGCATGCTACACTCTCAATCGAGTCTTAGTGGTCAAACGTCATGGAAAAACGTGTTATGAATTGCTCCAGCGATGTAAACCCAACTTGGAATATCTCGAACCATTTGGAGCACTGTGCATGCTGCTAGAAAGAATCAGACTAGGAAGTTTCGTGAGAATGCAGAAGAAGGTATCTTTCTCGAATATAGTATACCAGACAAGAGAGTTTATAACAACTCAACGGGTCATATAGAAGTGTGGTGCAATGTTGATGTCCAAAGATACACCACTCCCCCTACTGGAGAAGGACCTTCCTTTTTTCTTTGACTATGATGGATTTTTCAAGTCCTTCAATCTACCTCCTTCTCATCCTGATGATGATGAGTTATCTGCTCGAATGATTTATGATACTCTAAATGCTCCTACACTAGACTCGACATCATCAGTCCCATTAGACGATACTTTTAGCCCTTCAGGGGGAGAGCTTTAGGTAAGTGGGTCTTCCTCTGATGATGAAGCAGTTGAGACTGCACATGTGGACCAGGAGGAACAAGAGCCCATTACTGAAAGTACATAAGCATCTGATCTTGATGCCACTGGAACTTCTGAACCACATACTCCAACAGCCACAGGAACTGAACCTGGGATGCAAAATCTGGATAATGAGGTAGTTGTTCCCACCACTCCCGGAACTCGAGTCAATGTGCATCATCCCCTGGACAACATTATTGGGGATATTCTATCAGGAGTTTAGACACGAAATCAGCTATACTCAACTGATTATGCCGCAGTCATGAAAAAAGGTTATCTACATGATGGTGCTTATCGATGTTTTGTGTCTTATTTTGAGTCAAAATATGTAAGTGAAGCCTTAAATGACGAGGCATGGGTTAGTGCTATGCAAGAAGAACTCATTCAGTTCAAGAAGTTAGAAGTATGGACTCTTGTGGATAGACCAAAGGGTGCAAAGGTGATTGGCACTAAATGGGTTCTTAAATGCAAGAAAGATGGCCAAGGGGATATAATCAAAAACAAGGCTCGGCTTGTTGTTCAAGGGTTTAGACAAGTCGAAGGCATTGACTACAATTAAGTGTTTGCACATATGGCAAGGATGGAAGCAATCCGTATCTTCTTAGCCTATGCATCCTACATGAAGATCAAAGTTTATTAATTGGATGTGAAAACTGCGTTCCTTCATGGTGAAATTCGTGAAACAGTATACGTCAGTCAACCCGAAGGATTTAAGGATCCTTATCATCGGGATAGAGTTTATAAACTGGACAAGGCTCTTTACGGGCTTCATCAAGCTCCTCGAGCCTGGTATGAGAAACTCTCTACTCATCTAGTGAAACATGGTTTTCGCAGAGGGGTTATTGACTACACGTTGTTCATCAAAGAGAAAGATGGTGATTCACTACTGGTATAGACATATGTAGATGACATAATCTTCGGTTCCAAAAATGAATACTTGTGTACAGAATTCGAATCTACGATGAAAGCTGGTTTGAGATGAGTTCCATGGGAGAGATGACGTTCTTTCTTGGGTTATAGGTGGATCAGACGCCAAATGGAATCTTTTGGCATTTGTTCAAGTATGTAGGAGAAATCCTTAGTCGGTTTGACATGGAGAATGCAATTGTTGCCAGAACTCCACTTGCCACGAACCACGACGTGGCACCCGACGAAAATGGTGATCTGGTGGATGCCACTATGTACCGAGGAATGATCGGATCTCTAATGTACGTCACAGCCTCTCGTCCTGATATGATGTAAGCCACGTGTCTCTGTTCCAGATATCAGGCTAAACCAAAAGTGAATCGTCTAATTGGGATAAAAAGGATCTTTCGTTATCTGAGGGGTACTCCAACACTCGGGTTGTAGTATCCTCGTGATAATGACTTTGAGCTTACAGCGTATAGTGACTCAGACTATGGTGGTTGCAAGATGAATTACAAGTCAACATCAGCGGGATGCCAGTTCTTTGGAAGACGCTTAGTCACCTGGCAGTGTAAGAGGCAGACATCTGTTGCTCTGTCAATATGTGAAGCTGAATGTATTGCTGCTGCAAGTTGTTGTTCACAAATCATTTGGATTCAACAGCAAATGCGAGACTACGGTTTGCAATTTTCTAACACCCCTATCTTTGTTGATAATTCTGCTACCATTGTTGTCACTAAAAATCCGGTCCAACACCCAAAAACTAAACACATCGGTATTAAATATCACTTTACACGTGTCTGTTTTGAAAAACAATTAATCGATGGTTGTTAAATTTAATATGGATTTTCAATGTGCCGACATCTACACAAAAGCTTTTGACAAACCTTGGTTTATATATCTTTTGGAGGTAAATGGCGTGAAAAAGAAAAATGTTGTGATTCAAGAAGAGTCGAGTTCTTAGTCCGTCATATTTTTCTTATTTTTATTTTTTAATTTTTTTCCTGTCTTTAAAAATCCAAAAACACAAACACATTTTAGGTTTTAGAATTTTATGGGAGAATAGTTCAATAGTTTACTTTCAGTATTTATTTAGTTTCAGTATTTAATTACTTAAAAAAATGAGGGCGGGCAGATAAGCTGAACGCAAAGAAATCAAATTTGTGAGTTTGATAAAAAATTATGGAAAATGATAGTACAAAGGGATCAAATTGTTTGGGACATCTAAAGGATTTAAATTATCAAATTGCTATATTCAAATACCAAGTCTGAGAAGACTAAGCAAAATAAAGGAAAAATGATAGTAAACTAGTCTGCTACTGAGGTAACATAGAGAAAGTAGGCCTAGGGGTTGCTAGTTCATTATATGATGTGTCGGTAGATTCAACACAATAGACAAGTAGACTTCATTAATGAATCAAATTCAAACTAATTTGTTCAACTTGTTGTGGGTTCTCATCTATCCCTGGTTAACACAATCGACGCATTTCCATTAAGGGGTGATGAGCAAAATAAATGCCATAAATGTATGCGGATGACCATAAAAATGAGCAATGCCCGTGAAAAAAACTGTTAAGCACAATCAAGCTAATGACTAATGTTGTTGGTGTGTTATGTGCAAAAGAAAAACAAATGCTCTAATAATAAGATAGGTTGTGTGACTTTCTGCTGAGCGATGACATTGACATGAGGATACGCATAACCTAAATATTCTAGAATTTATTGTTGTTTGCACCTCTATGTTGTGCGATGGCACCGACCTGAGGCTTGGCATCTCTTTGAAAACACTTGGAATAGTTTCTTTTGTCGAATATCCATAGATCGCTCAAAAATCTCCTGAGGAATGTTGATTACCATATAATTGTGGGATGCACAAATGCTTGTTGAAATAATATAACCTAACTTATCACCAATGTGAGTAAAAAATCTGTGATTACCATATAAGTGTATAGATTTAACTCTCGACAGTCAAAATCATTGTGTGCATCTGATAGCTCTAGTATGATTTCTTGAAAGTTCTATTGACTCTCAGAAAACTGAGAATCTAGTATCAAAGTACATATAACAGGGTCATAAATGATTATGATATACCTGTCTGATTCCATATGAACCTTTCCAAAAATGATAGAATTTACTTGAAGCTGTTTTGCTCAGGAGAAAAAATCGGTTAGATGATTTCTTTAATTCAAGTTGTTTTCTATTTTTTTCATTATCTTCTTTACATCTATGTCAGACTCTATAACTAGATGAACTCTGTGAAAGTTAGATTTTGAGTGTATGGAAATGTATGAGGTAAAACTCATAAGTATGAGCCAATCGCATGATTGAATAATAAGTATAAGCCAATCGCACGATTGAACCATAAGTATGAGCCAATCACACGATTGGACCATGAGTATGCGGCAACCATGCGATTGGATCACAAGGTTGAACCAATCGAATGACTGGATGAAGGAGTTTCAGCAAGTCGCACGACTGAACATCTGTCACACTAATGAATCATGCGTAGGGGTAAACACGCATGATTGAAACTTCAAACAGTATAAATAAGGGGTTTAGTCGGTCGTATACCCTACCTCCCTTCAAAACTCTCAAAAATCGCCCATACCCAGACACTCTGCCCAACTTTTTATTATTGTGATTGATCTCCGATTGTTATACTGATTGATTTCCCATTCATCTTCAGGTATTTAGCAACTGAAATCGGTTCAAATGACTGGATTAATCGGATTACACAATGACCGAAAGTGTTAAACTCAAAGAACCGAGACTATACTCTAAAATAGACCACTTAAATGAACACAAATGTTGATTTAAATGAGAATAAGTGCTATTTCGAGTCCCTGCGAACCTAATGAATCTAAACACGGAGTTTAATTTAACGTTTTGACAAAGATTCTGAGTTAGAGTGTCGAATAGAGCAAGATGCAAATAGACATTGCATATGAACCTCAGTCGCACGATTGAGCCAGGCGCATCATTCAATCGCACGAGTGAATCAATCGGTGACTCAGTCGCACGACTGACTCAACCACAAGGCTTAACATAAGACTAAGTTCAATCGCATGCTCAATCGCATGACTGAACTCAGTCGTGGGCTCAATCGTACGACTGAACTCAGTCATATGGCTCAATCGCACGATTTAACTAGTTTGATCAAAATCAACTAAAATTTAACTGTTATCTCTTATGCACAAATCTAATGTTTATGTTTCTTGTGTTGCAGCAATATGGCTGAAAGATGGATTATGAGCACTAAGCACAACATCTGTGCTCATCTAGATGCTACATCCCGGAACGCTTTTGATTTCACTAGGATTATAGCTTTCCTGTGTAGATCGAGGATCTATAAGGCTATTTCTACACCATGCACACTGTATAGATCTATACAGCAGACTTTCTGGGATAACGTTGTAGTTGATTGATCTGTTAAACCCCATTGTATGCGGAGCTCTATATTCAGACAGGAGATTGAGATCACTGAAGACGACCTAAGAAGGGCCTTGGATCTAGGTGAGGACGGAGCCTACCCAACCAAGCTGCATCCCCTAACTGTTCGCATGATGTTTTCTGAGGATCAAGTATGCTGGGGACATCAATGTTGGTGTGCTGAACAAGAGCAATATGTGCCCCCAGTTCAAGTACTTGGCACATGTGATCCTCATATGCATAGCCTCAAGGCATGGAGGAATTGATGAGATGTCTGACCAAATCCAGAATGTTGATCTCCTACTTGATAGAGAACATTGAGGCCAAAGGCAAGGAAGGCTTCTGCACGTTTCCACGTATCTTGCAGATGATTATAGATGAGAAGCTTCCTCTGCTGTCGAAGGAGAAGGATGATGTTGTTGTATTAGAGGTGATGGATGACACCACTCTGTGAAGGATGAAGGTGTACCAGGGGAAGCAGGTTATGCCCTCGGTCAGGAGACTGCTTGGCCATCTGACAAATGAGGATTATGTGGCGCACTCTCGTAAGAAATGTCGTCACAATGACAGTGATTCTGATGTTGAGCCCATTGTGGTTCCTGCTGATGAAGAAGATGATGATGATGACCATGATGATGGTCAAGTGGTGGAGATGCTGGCCCCAGTCAATCACAGGCCACTGACATGTCTACTATATCTCCACCACCTTCACACAGTACTTTAGAATCACCTGGTGGTTCTAAGCAGGCTGCTTTCCACCAGGACTTCCTGTTAGATGAAGAGGATCAGTCTAATGATGTGCCTCTCACCAGGAGAATTAGTAGCCGAGTTGTGGCTATCGAGAAGGGAAAAGTGGCGGTTTGTGGACGCCAAGTTGGGTCTAAGGGTGGTGATACTGATGTCACTAATCCACTGATGTCACTAATCCAACATACACACCCGACCAACTTATTAGCTAAAGGGGAGCCCCTATAGCCAAGGATTCCAGGAAGAAGAGGATGACCCATCCCTATGGCAAGAAGGGTAAGAGACAGAAGATTACACTTATCAGTTCTTCCAACACCAAAGCCACTACCACCACCACAACCACTGTAACCACCACAGCCACAACCACCACCACTACCACAGCCACTAACACTCCAACCACCACTCATACATTCACATCCACCTCACCCATAATACCAAACACAGCTCCACTACAATCCACTTCCATTCCTACTCCCATTTACACCACATCCACCACTAAACCCACCGCTCACCAAGCCGGAACATCCACCCAATTCCCACCTACACAGGGCTCTACTCTACCCACTATCGGGCTAGAGGAACAGCTAGCTAGCCTCAACAGACTGGTGCTAAAGCTACTAGCCACAGATGAGCTAGTAGCCAACCAGATGAACCAGCTGGTAACGGTCAATACTGCCCAAGGCAAGCAGATTGCTCAGCTGATAGAGAAGAACGCTGCTCAAGAGAGAGCGTTAGTTCGAGCTCACCATGCACTAAAAGGTCAAAATGAGCTTGTGATGGCATCAGTCAAGAGGATAGAGGGGTTGGAGAAAAAGAACAAAAAGTTGATGCTAAGATTGAAGGGAACTAAGGGTGAGCCCCTAAAGATTACAGATGATGGTGATGATGGTAGAGATGATGATGATGAGCTTACAGATGATGAATCAGAAGAAGATGATGATGATGAGGAAGCGGGACCAAGTGTAAAGGGAAAAGGAGATGATAAGGATGATGATGATGATGATCAAGAAGGTGATGCATATGCATCAGCCTCAACTCAAGCAGCTCAGGAAAGGCACTCTAAAAGAGTCGCGTCCTCTGCAGCTCCAGTTGAGGAGACACATGGTCAGGGCAAAGGCAAAGCTCCACAAGTTGATGATTATGATGTTCTTCCCCTTTAGCAAGTCAAGACTCAACTAACTATGATTCTTGACTTGCAAAGGATTGTGCGAAGGTCAGTGAGCTACACTCCCAAAGAAGGACAAATCATTCATGACCTGACTGACGAGCAGCTCACAGAGATGTTTAGATTGAATCCAGATGAGCTTGTCAAATATGCTCCAGAAGTCGATGTTTTGAGTGATGAGGAGCTAAAAGATGGGGATGAGATTGAGATTGAAGATGTCATATCTGATTATTATCCACAGTACACTGACCCTGAGGGCAACGTTATCCCCAACTTGGGTGAAACTTTTGGCAGTGATACTTTGAGAAGTTGGAGGAGATGGAGAAAGAAAAAGAAAAGGATGAAAGTTAAACCTAAGCTTCAGATGCTAATGTTGATATTAAGAAGGCTGAATAGGCAACTTGTTTTGCAGAAATGAAAGCCCAAAGCGTCTCCAAAGCTGAATGCCTACACCAGACTTTACCTAGTCAAGAGACATCAGAAAGTGTCAGGCAATATCATCGTGTGGGCCTATTTTGAAGACTTGGATGTCTATGCTGTGAAAGGAAAGAAGGGGATTGAGTACTTCCGATATCTACATGATCTAAAGACTTTTCCTAGCTTTGAGCTGAATAGATTAGTGTGTTTAGACCTTTTGTATACCAACCCGAGGAAGATGTCGGGATGGTTTGAGACAACGCTTAAGAAAGAGTACCATACAGATGGTTAAACTTCAGACCTCAACAACCTAAGAGGTTCATTCATAAGTCTGAAGCTGACCCTATATTTGGAAGACCTAAAGTGGTGTTGAAGTGGAGTCCCCCACGCACAATGTCTAAAATTCCCTTACGGGAGATGCCTCAAGACTTCACTCCACACTTCAAATAGTGGTATTATGATTTGAGGACGGGGGAAGCCCTCATAGTTCTGAACAAAGAAGGAAAGATTGAGACGATCAGGGTATTTGACCCAATGTGGCTTACTAACTTGTCTGCTGAAGATGTATACACTTTATACAAGTGGCTACTGTTCTATGACATGCAAGACATTGTACAAGATCTACAGTTCCAACATGTTATATGACTCTGCTTTGCATTCGAGATACACGCAGGAGTCACCAGAGAAGAGAAGTACAAGAAATTTCAAGAGCATCTGAAGAATGTTAGACAATAGGCTAAACTAGGTCCAAGAATGTTAGACGTGGGAGTTTGTTATTCATTAAGAATGTTCTTAATGTAAAAGTCTTTCATTTCTTACATAGATGTAATGTCAATTCTTAATGAAATATAATATGCTTCTTCATGTTTATTTGTCTTTGAATATTTCTTATTATTATATTATTTGATATAATTCATATGTATGAACATCTTATATGGGTATAAGGTTGTTGTACATAGTTATAAAACAATAATGATTGAGAAATATGTTCAACCTAGTCAGGTGATTATTCATACTTATGGACCATACGCATGAATGAATCATACTTATGGACCAGTCGCACGACTGAACCAGGAGACTGGATCAATAATATGACTGAGACATATGATTGATTTAGTCGCATGATTGAACCTTCAGTCGTGCGTATGAATCATTCGCATGAGTCAGTCGCATGAGTCAGTCGTGCGTATAAATATCACATAATTCTTGGAAAAATGGAGACTTCGAATATTGATAAACCCTAGCCATCCAGAGCGTTCTAAACAGCCAATCCAACTTCAAAGTTCATTCCTGATCGAGTTCTAATCAATTCTTAACGTTTGTTTTATCGTTAGATCGATTAGGTTGTCGTTCTCACTGATTGGATCGCCAATCATATAGCATTCCACACTATATTATCTGGTCTCATGCAGAATCCGTTAGTACTCCATACGAAAACGGTCCTAACACATAGCTTGTCCAAGAAGCATGGAGGGTGGGACCAGATTCCTGAGCATCTCTCATTCATAGTGCCTGGAATGGTTCAGGGGTTCAAGTTCAGGTACTCTCAGTTTGTTTATACCAAATTACTTGCTATCTTGGACTCCTTATAGTATTACATGTTTCTTAGATATGTTCAATACATTCTCAACTGTGAATTGGGCTCATAGTTAAGGGAAACGGGTAATATTCTTAAATTGGGACAGATGAAGCCCGATATCTATAAATCTTGAAGAAGCCAACTGTAGGCTTCTGAGTGGTAGAAATAGCCATTGTCCCTAAAATGTTAGAGCTTATTGCTCAAGGTGACAACCTAGCAACACAAGCTAGTGTTGAACCCACACCTTCTACCTCCCAACCACCAAAAAGGCCTCAAATCACCCTCACCTACAAAAGAAAATTCAAACGAATCCCTACTCAAGCTATGGAGTTTGTGGAGGCCCCCATACACTCGCACATACAGGAGGAAGCGGATACTAGAGCTCCCATTTTTCTTGAGGAGCAAACCACTCCGATCTCTTCAAGGATAAGTGCTGAGGTTCCTCATGCTCAACCTGATAAGCTCACAAGCCCAACTACCTTAAGCCTTCACTCTGAGTCTCAACACTTATGTGAACAACCTTCAAGGGACAGTTATCATCCCTAGCCTCTAGACTTAAACCACCCAATTCCCAACCTTGACTTCTATACTGATTAAGACTTAGGTTTCAGTGAGTACCATGAGTCTCTCTACTCCTCCCCTACTAAAAGAGAGATGAGGGCTCCTGAGTTACCTTTGTCTAGCCCAAATCAGTCACCTATTACTGCGGTGGATACTTCTGAACCTGTTCATGAAATCTATGTGGAAGAGGCTCTTACTTCAGCAAGTGATTACATCATTCAGACCTCAACCATAGCAACTCAGCCCATTGACACTTCAACTGAAGTTGTCAATGAGCAGAGGAAAACTAGCAGCCAAGAACTTCATGCTAGTGGTAAGAGAGAAGACTTTGGTCCAATTCTCTGATCGCCCCATGATTCTTCTGATGAAGATGGGGGGAATCTAATGCTAAAGGTGCAAAAACTATCACAAACATGCACCTACCTAGTTTCCAAGGTTAGTTGTACAGATTATATGAAGAGGCTAATGCAATCCAAACACCCAAAGTCTCTCCTGCATGCTGCACATGTACATTGAAGAAGAATGCTTCGGAAGTTTCACACATGCAACAGAAATAATCTAAGTGTGAAACCTTCCGAAGCCAAGACCAATATCTTCAGAAGCCAAAGATGAAGTCTTCCGAAGCTTCTGAGACAAAGTCTTCCGAAGCCAACACTTCAAAACTGATTTCTTCCAAAGGCTTTTAACAACATGCTTTATCTGATGTACTTTTCCATAAAGCTGGACCTCTTTCCGCTGCAACTCTGTAAAGTCACCAACTTACATGAGTTAGTGAAAAGGTCCATGCTTTTGGTTACTGTACATTAAGGTCTTGAGTTTGTAACTTTCTACTATATGTACTTTATCCTTTTTGTAATATATTAGGATGTGAGCTATGGCATGTCATAGTCACAAGTCAAAACGCAATCTGCCTTCTGACTCTACAATTGATTTTGTCTTATGTCTAGTCAATTTTATCTAGTTGGCCTTCAAAGTATGGTTGGCTGTAGGATGTAGTATATGTATCTCAAGTACTTTTAACTTTCCTTTATGCTTTGTAACACTTGTAATAGAACTTGAGAAACCAATATACTGCAATCTTGAAAACCATCTCCTTGTGTATCTTGTTCTCTTGTTCTGTCTGATACTTACTTGTGTTCTTTGTATCATTTATTATGGTCAATCTAGTCTCACTGTTTGATTAAGTTAAGTTACTCTCCTCTTTGTGTTGTTATGTTGTATGTGACCACCCTTCACCGGTCCTGTATTTGGTATCAGAGCATTCCAGGCTCTTGATATAAGATTTCACCAACTTTAAATCCCTCACACACACAAATACTTAAACATTTAAAATGGCAGCCATTTCCAAAATTGATATGAAAACTGGAACCATGAACAAATCCCCACTGATCACTCTTGATGACTTTGACACCTATTGCCAAAGAATGGAAGGTTTCATCAGGTCTCTAGATTCAAGAATGTGGGAATCTGTTAAGAATGGACCATACATACCATGCACCTCTTCTGCTACTGGTTGTGGTATGATACCCAAGGCTGTGGCTAACTACTCTAACGAAGATAGGAAGAGAGTAGAGATTGACCAGAAAGCCATGACAGCCCTTAGACTGCTCTTCCAAACTCTGTGTACAGAGGTTTCAAGAAATGCAAAACAGCTAAGCAGTTGTGGGTTCCTCTAAAGCAAAGGAGAACAAGAAGGATCTCCTGAAGAAGCAGTTTGAAAACTTCACCTTCAAAGCAGGTGAAACCATGACTCAGCAATACTTCAGGAATATTGAGATTGTGGATACCCTAGTGGATGAAGGAGTTGCTCTTGAGAACAAAGACATTGTAAGGAAGTTCATGTCCTCACTTCCTAGGCAATGGACACGCTACTGTGTGGTTATCAAGATGACTGAGAACCTGAAAACTCTCACTCTGACAGAGTTATATGGGATTCTCAGTGGCTACCGGATGGAGATGAACATGCAAGGTTCATCTGGAAACTCCAACAATGAAATGGGTTCAGCCCTTCATGTGGTTGAAAAGGATAGCATAGAACCCTAACATCATCTCATATGCTACCCTGACAACTCACCAAAGGGTCCTTTCATCACCTTTCCTGAGACACCAAGGGAGAACTACACTCAAGGAAGCCAATTCCAAGAGACAAGTTCTTCTCAAGCCTTTGTGTCTTCTGTTGAAAGTTGTGGCAACTTTCTTTTCACCCTTAAAGACCTGGATTGTATCCACCCAGATGGTCTGGAGTACATGGAGATAGTCTAGCTGATGGCTCTTCTCACTCATAGGGCCAAGAAGTTCTACAAGCGGACTAGAAGGAAGTTTCTAAGCAGTATTGGAAAGTTTGGGCTGGACAAAAGCAAAGTCAAGTGTTACAACTGTAACTTGATGGGCCACTTTGCCAGGGAGTGTAAGGCACCTAGAACAAATGGTGGCCAAGCACAGTCCAAACCAAACTACACTGATAAAGCTTTCTAGAATGATAAGCCAAAGCAGCAAGTTATTGTTGCTGTTGAAGAAGGAGGCTTTGACTGGAGCTTTTAGGTGGAAAATGCTTCTCCAAACAAAGAAATGATGGTAGATCATGATAAAGCCAAGGTATTGGAACATCTCTGTACCCTTAAATGCATTGCTAAAGTTAATAGATAGAGGATTCAGAGAAAACTATTTTAGATCTAAAACATGAGCATACAAATTTTAGGACTCAGATCAAGGATCTCATAACTAAGCTGATTTAGTGCCAGGCTGAGCTTGTGATCAATAAAGCCAGGGCAGAAAAGTGTGTTTTTGAAGAAGAGACCTTCAAGAACATGATATCCTCATCCCTGCAGAACAAGGTTTGTTATCAAAACAAGCAGGGATTAGGATCCAATGAGATAGCTCCTCCACACACAATATTGTCTGTAAGATCACCCAGGTGTGGAACTTATGAAGATGAGCTTCCTTTCATAGATCCTTTGAGTGAAGAGGATGATGAAGTGATAGTGAAGAATTTCTCTGAGAAGAGTGAAGAGGAGGATTCTAAGAAAGGCTACTATCCTTCGGAGGAGAAAAAGAAGACTGTGATGACCAAGTCAATGAGAAAGAACTTGATTAGAAAGAGCAAAAGAAAAGCTAGGAAGGCTCAAGAGATCAAGGCTACTTTTGACTCTAAGAAGAAACAAGTTTTTATCTCTACAGGGTTTGAAGTAGTAAAGACTGAAGAGATCAACCTAAACTTTTCTGCTAAGAGTTCTAGTTCATGTTCGAATCATCTTAATACCAAGAAAAAGGCTGATTTGTTGTGTACCACTGCTACACAGCCTGGACCATCCAACTCCAAGAATAGTCCTCAGCCCAAAAGGACTGTCTCAGCATCTGCAGTGATGAGGGTGGAGAAGGGATGTGACCAAAGTTAGTCTTGTTCTCAGCCAAAGGCTCTTGGGAAGAAGAAAATGGAGTGTGTCATGTGTGAAAGTACTGCTCATCTTGCTAAGGAATGCCCATACAATCCTAAAGGTATTCTTTACATGACCAAGACAAGGACTTCAAGGAGTTCTAAGAAGATTCAAGCTTCGGAAGGAAAACTTGTTTCCTTCGGAAGCTCCAAAACTAAGAAGAAGGCCTTCGGAAGAAAAGATGGTCTCGGAAGAAAGGAATACTTCCGAAGCACTGAAGTCTGCTGTAGTGTTTGCAGAATCTTCCGAAGGTCCAGTCATCAAAACTTCCAAAGTCTCAAAAGCTTCCGAAGTATTGAAGGTCCAAGTCCAAGCTTCCAAAGGTGGTGTGGAAGTCTAAGAAAGACCAAGTGACTAAATATTCACCATCAACAACAGCTCAAGATCCTCAAAGCACAACCATAGGATCTATTACTGTTGCATTACCTACTGTTTCTCTTAGTGATCCCAAGACAAGTAAGGCTTGGGTTTCCAAATGAAACTAATCATTTTCTTTGTGCAGGGATAGATCATGACAAACAAAAATGTCTGGATCATTGACAGTGGTTGTTCCAGGCACATGACAGGCAATAGGTCACTACTCCAAAACTTTGAATGGATTGATGGGGGGTCGGTTGCTTTTGGAGGAGGTGAAGGTGGTTACATTTCTGGAACCAGCAAGGTCACAAATGGTAAGCTCAGCATTGACAAGGTAAACTTTGTCAACGAGCTTGGGTACAATCTTCTTAGTGTATCCCAATTTTGTGATCAGAGTCATAACATGCTCTTTACTAAGCATGAGTGCATTATTCTCAAGCCCGGGGTGGTCATTCCTCATGAGCATATTCTGCTTAGAGCCCCTAGGAAAGGGAACATGTACAAAGATGGACTTTGTAAGGCCTCATTCCCGGGATGCTTACAGCTGGCCAATCATCGCTCATAAAACATATAATACATGTAACCTTCAAAATAATACAACATTCGTTACACAATTTCATTTGTTCTCATTACAATGCAAAAAATTAACAAAAGAATGCCTTCCAAATGCCAAGTAACTGCCCCATGCCATCCTCAGCAATGCTCACATGCCAACTGGAAAATGCATAAAAAGTCAGCGTTGTTGACTAAGTTCTAGTTTAACATAAAACATACTTTACATTCATTAAACCGTTCCTTACTTTTGCATGTGATCACACATCATACGTACACATAGATAATATCATTATTATATTCATCATTCGTTCATTAACTCCCATTCATACTCATCATTACATCTTTTCATTCCGTCAAAACCATGAACTTTACCCTACCGTCATGCATAAAGCTGGTATTGGGCCGGGGTCTATCATAGACCCCCCGTCATGGCGCACAGCAGCCTGGCCACAGTACCCAGGGTAAATTCAGGTGTACCATTGTCATGTGCTATACCCTCCGTCATGCATAAAGCTGATATTGGGCCGAGGTCAATCATAGACCTCCCGTTATGGCGCATAGTAGCCTGGCCACAGTATCTAAGGTAAGCGACAAAGGTTCCGTACAAATGGTCGATCACAAAGAAAGACCCCGATGTGCATCCTTCTGGGGTAGCTAACCCGCATACCATTGGGCTAACACCCTACATTAGGGCGTGTCCCGACATACAAGGTTTGCAAGACTTTCTTTACTTTCCATCGTTCATTAATGCATGCATTCATTCATCATGTTCCACTTTCATTATCTTCCACTTTACGTTACATAATACTTCCATTTCATTCATTAACATTCAACGTAAAGGTATGGGAAAATAATCATACATCACATGGAACATAAACATAACAGTCAACATCATCATGCAGGGCATCATACATACATAACATACATCATGCATAGTCATACAACATCATACATCATCTTCATGCATAAGCATCAATCATACATCATAACATGCCCATCATAGCATCTATGACCTCAAAAGTCCACTTACATAGCCCCCGGGAATCACCCAAGTCAAAGCCTACATTTCACTTTTTCCCAAGAAGTCAGAAAATAACCTAAGTGTTCATCGATATTTGTTTTAGTTCATCCGCATTTCCTTAACTCCATCCGTATTTGTCATCCGCATTTCCTTTACTTCATCCGCATTTGTTCACACTTAGACTTTCTCATCCGCATTGACCTTACTCATTCGCATTTGTCATCCGCATTTCCTTTACTTCATCTGCATTTGTTCACACTTAGACTTTCTCATCCGCGTTGACCTTACTCATTCGCATCTATCCATCTCATCCGCATTTGCCATCCACATTTCACATACTTAGTCAATGCACATCCGCATTGACTTTCATCCGCATTAACTACACTTAGGCACTCATTCTAAACCCATTCGCACCTAAACATCAGATTTAGTTCCCAAACACCATCTATCATGTTCTAAGCTTAAATCTTACATTCTAAGCCTTAGAAACACAACCATAACATCAACAAGCATGAGCATAATTCAAAATCATATCATCACATCATCATACACCCATCATACATACGGGTAAAAACCCAGTTTCATAAAAACATAAGTCCATGCATTTCCAGCCCCCAAATTAGTTAAAACCAGTTAAAGAGGGGTTCTAGAACTCACCTTGTAGCTCTTGAGTATGGCTTCTTCCAAACTTGTCTAAAAATGTGTTCAACTGCCTAGAAACCCACTTGAATTCGAATTCTCAACTGGTTCTTCTTCAAAAACCGAGATTTTTCTGCTCTCTTGCCACTTTCTCTCTCTAAAATTCGAAGATTGGTGATGTGTGTGACATATGGGCGGCCATACCACCTTTTACACCCACTTTTCAAACATTTTGTCCTTTTGGACACTTTTTACCCCTCAACTTGGATAAAACTTCTTTTCTTTGTTTTTCTTTCCTCTTTCTTCATTTTATTCTTCTTTCTTGACTAAAAAATAACCGGGTATTACAGACTTGCAAGAAACCTCTCCCTTTAAGAACATGCCATGTAAGAACATGCCAAATAACCGGGTCTAAAGCCAATCGTGATTAGTCGTTCTTATGGCATAAAAGAATATGCCATGTAAACTTTAAGAACATGAATAAACTAATTAAGAATGATTTGGTAATTAGAATGCCAAAGAAAGAGTTTACAAGTGATGATCATTGTGTTGCATGCCTGAAAGGGAAGCAACATATGGTATCTCACAAGACTAAGGAAAGAAACTCCATCACTACACCCCTACACTTGTTACATATGGATCTCTTTGGCCCCACCAGTGTAATGAGTTTAGGAAGGACCTCGTATTGTTTAGTGATCACAGATGACTTTACAAGATTCACTTAGGTCTTCTTTCTTAGAACTAAGGATGAGACTCCTGAGATTTTGAAAAATTTCATCCTAAAGATTGCAAATCAATCTGATCACAAGGTCAAAACCATAAGATGTGATCAAAGAACTGAATTCAATAACCAAATCCTTAATATATTTTATGATGAAAAAGGTATTACAAGGCAATACAATGCTCCCAGGACTCCTCAGCAAAATGGTGTTGCTAAGAGGAGAAACAGGACACTGATTGAAGCTGCAAGAACCATGTAGTCTGACTCTAAGCTGCCCATCACCTTTTGGGCAGAGGTAGTCAACACTACCTGTTATGTGCAGAATAGAGTGTTAGTGGTTAAGACGCATGTCAAGACTCCATATGAACTTTGACACAAGAGGAAATCTTTCATTAGTTTTCTCAGGTCATTTGGATGTCCTTGAACCATCTTGAATACCAAAGATCAAATTGCCAAATTTGCTGAGAAATCAGATGATGGACACTTTATTGGATACTCTTCCCAAGTTAAAGCTTATAGAGTATACAATCTCAGAACTAGAATTGTTGAGGAGTCAGCCAATGTGACTTTCAATGAACACACACCTTGTGTAGTTGGTTCTGGTCCTGATTGG